>JAJKFI010000066.1:681286-761233 GCA_029204185.1 Lerista edwardsae | reverse complement strand
TCTCTCTCTCTCTCTCTCTCTCTCTCTCTCTCTCTCTCTCTCTCTCTGGAGTCACTCTCTAGCACTTGTAGTTCCAGCACATTCCAGATTTCCAACTTTCTCTCCATTGGCTGGAGGCAGCTTTGTGCTCAACTATGCTCTGCACTCCCTGGCACATAGGAGCCTCTGGAAGTAGAGGCCAGGGTGGGCAAAGTGGCCAACGGGAAAAGAAAGCAAGCAGAAGTGGCAACAGGAAAAGTTGCTGGGAAGCCTAACTTGCAAGTCTCACAACCTGACTTTGGTGTGGAATGTTGCCCAAATTAGTTGTACAGCCATCTGAGCAAATGAAAAATGGCTTATCTATAAGGGGTTCACTACAATCCATAGTTTCAGATAACCATGGTAGATCTTGGAACATATTCCCTGTGGATATGGGGGGATGCCTATATTCTCATTTTAATATCTGATTTGTATCTGTTAGCTTGCAGACAGACTGGCTAACATCTTCTGATCAAAGGCCTTGGGAGCAGGTAATAGTGGAAAAGGTATTGGTAGATGAATTCAGCCATTCTTCCTCCCAGTAAGCTCTCCTTCCAACCACCAAATTGGCTTGTCTCCTTGTTGAATTGACCCCTTCTTAATTGTTGCTAAGCCCCTCTGGCTAGCTACTGCTATAATCTGGAAAGAAGAATTAATGTAAGAATGTCAATGCCACGCTGACCTTATACTATGCCAGAAAGAGATTTATGGACACCCCACCACCTGCATTGTGTGTGACGCAGAGGGCAGGCAACAGAAGAGAGGGGGCAGAATGGAGAAAGCTGAAGAGGATGAAGAGCAATGAGAATGGAGCTCATCACAGCTTGGGGAATACAGGAGCAGAGTAGCACAGTAAGGCTTTTAGTCTGTGTTCCAAAACAGTAGAAATTGCACAAACAGCATGCCAGCCTCCAGAATCTGGGAGCTTTAGCCAACAAAACTGGGATTCTCTGAAACCCACGCAGATCTGTGTTCCCCTCCCACCTTCTTCCTCAGCACCTTCTGGGCTGGTATCCCCCATCAGCTGCTTCAGCAGCTGCTCCGCACATTGAAATGGCTCACACAGTCTGTCAGATGCCACAGATATTCCCTGCAGGGTGCCAGGACCCAGGACCCTAGAAACTGCACCACAGGGCCAGGAGGAGCTGTAGTAACCTGGCATCTGTGCCTGGATTTATGTGAGGACTCCAGTACTGCAGCAGAGTCCAAGGTGCAAGCAATATGTACAAAATCATTCCAAGTCGCTCATCAGCATTTTCCAGCTTTGAATCATTTCTGTTCTGATGGAGATTGAAGAAAGCTGTTGTCTTTGGGCTTGCTCTACTTTCTTCCAGCTCTTCCACGGGTCCTTGGATCCACTTATCCAGGCTGCTTCCCTAGGTCCAGTCTCATTCGTAGCCCATCGTCTCCCTCCACCCCTCCCTAACTCTATTATCCTCCCAAACCGGCAGTGGGAAGAAACAGAGGCAACAGCAATGGCACGGTCCTGAAAGGAGGTCAGGGCCAGATAAGCAGGGATAAGGGATGGGATAAGAGGGGGTGGGAGGGAAAGAGAAGCACAGCTGGGAAGCCAGAAGCAACCACTGGGATCAAGAATACATACTGTGGGAAGCAGGCTAAAGGAGGGCTACTTTTGCATGTACTGCTGATTCATCTTTCTGAGTCAGGCTCTGCCTCCTGTAGCACCTAATCCACACGTCATTTTCTTCACGTCTCCTGTGTTTGTTTGTATTAGTATTATGTTCTTAAATACATATTTTTTTCTTTCAATTTTTTTTTAAATTTCTCCTAGGTTTCTATTCAAGTGCCAACAGGATACTATCCCCAAAAGCACACTGCAGTCCCCACGATACTGCATTTAGCCTTACTTGACTACCTTTGCGTTCCCTTCCCTATCCCAAAAAGGAGCCCCAGGAAACCACCAAGGGATGTCTTTTCATTTCTTGGACATGAGTGGTGTGGCACTGTCAGCAATCATGGCATGCAGCCAACTATTTCTAGAATTTGTGGGACAGGGATTTGAAACACAGTTTGATCCCTGGGGTCCAAAAGTCCTATCCCTTGTCAGAGTCTCTTCCCAGCTCCCTCAAAGAAGGCTCAACATCAGCACCCTGCTCCCTCCAGCGCCAGATACTTCCAGGACAGTACCCACAGATATTTGCAGCCAAATGTGGGGCAGGAGGAAGGATCAATATGAAAGAACAACAAAAAGGATGGAAAGAGCAAAAAGCAATGTGGTAGTGAGTGAATGTGTGTGTGTGGGGAGAGAGTATTTTGACACACTTAAGGTGGAACGTTAGAATCCAGGCTTAGCCATGGGGAGAGAGGGAAGCCACTTACCTTCCTAGGGCAGCAGCAGGAAGGCTGGCTGAGGCAGCTCTGCTAAGAGGAGTTGAGTGAGGAAATCAAGGATGCAGGACCTGAAGGGGAGCTGATGTGTCCTCTGAGCCAGTGGCAGGAGCAGGAAAAGCAGCAGCAGCAGCAACAGCAGCAGCGATGGGATGGAGCCGCCCCTGATAGGGCCTGGGCGGCAGCATGTGACCCAGAGCCGAGATGAGTCAGGATTTCAAGGGAGCTTTGCAAACAGCACGTAGAGGATGGAGCGGGAGGGGGGAGAGGGAGAGGTGGGGGTGGCGCAGGAACGGGATGCCAAAAGCAACTCACTTAGTCCTGCTTCAGTATCAGCCTTTTTTTTTTTTTATTCACACGCTACAAATCACAACCCAGTCAAAACACTCAGGCACCCTTCCCCACCCCCCAGCCCCAAGGGGCCCCTGGCACTGCGCAAAGAGCTGCACACCGTGCTTTTGTGACTGCCTGCCAGGGGAATAGCTCACTCTGGGCCAGTGCTGTAAACACGGAGGAAAGGCTTTCCATGGCAGCCTGCTGCTTCCACTCCATCTTGGGATCAGGGATCCATCAGCGGACGCCTGGACTCTGAAGGTCTCTGTGGGCAAACCTGCGTCTGAGGACTGTGCATGTATCACTCGGGTATCACGGTCACTCTGGAGTCTCCTCTTGGTTAGCATCCTCCATTTCCTGCAAAACAGATGGAGGAGGGAAGAGCAGGTTTTGGTTCATCCACAAGCCACAACAGAAATGGGGGCCCTCTCATCTTGGTAGTCCAAATAGTGAATAAGGGGCATAATTCGCAAGTTCTCCTACATTAGCCCCGTCTAGATACAATTCCCATCTAATGGAAATGTACAGCTCCCATTTATTTTAAGTGGGGTTTGCAGAAGAAAACTTCTGGGTGGCTTATGCCCTACAGTGGTATTAAGTCCAATACTTTTGTATGCTTTTTTTCTGGGGGTATTGCTCCCTTGATTTCTGGGGTGGCCCAAAATCACACAAGCAGCAGCATGGAAGTCTGACATCAACACATGGTCTTAGAAAGAAGGCAGTAAGCTCCTTGCGTTACTGTCTCAGCAGCCTCCCTTGCTGCGTCTGTCAACATTCACTGTTGTCTCAGCCTGGGCTGATCCAATGTTCTGCTCTCCATTATCCTGTCCAGGATGGGAAGTCCCACGTGGCAGGATAAAATAGGAATACTTATATTTCATCCCTTCCCTATCAATGACTACTAGTCGTGATGGCTACATACGGTCTCCAGGCTCAGAGATAGTATTCCTTTTTAAATACCAGCTTCTGGGAAGCAGCAGCAGGAGGGATCTGTTTGTCTTAATCTCCTGTTTGTGGGCTTCTCAAAGGCAGCTGGTGGGCTTGGTTCTTTCATCCTGATATGAATGTTTCCTTGCTGTATTCAATATTCCAAGAATGTAAGAACTGCTTTGGATCAAACCAAGCTCTAGCATCATGTTTCCAACAGTGGCCAGCCTCACAGGGCTCACATCCAGGAGGCGAAAGCCTTGCCCTGTCCTCAGTATCCGGTATATCTGCTCTGCACATGGAGGTTCTGTTTAGTGATCACAGTTGCTAACAGACCTACCTGCTATACATTTGTCTAATGCTATCTAAAAACCCTGTAGTGCTACTGGCAGTCACCACATCTCACTGCAGAGCACTTATCACAGAATGCACAATTATCTGGTCAAAGAAAAAGTTGTGTGTTCTTTTGTCCTGAACCTCCTGTTAATTAGGAATCAGCTTTACTGGGGGCCTCTGAGTTCTTGACTTCCTCCATTCCTGATTTTATACATGTCTAGCAGGGTCTGGTCCCAAGGCATGAAACAGCCATCTTGCAGAAGGCAAAGAGATCAGGGGTCTTATCAGTGCCTGGAAAGGGACTCATTTGGGGATCTCATGTACGCTGTCTTAGGTTCCAGTAATGCCTAACACTGTGAATTTGCCCTTTTTGTTTTGTTGCTGCGGCTATACCTGTTTTCCCAAGCAAACAAGACAGCATTATGTTAGGGACACTCCATTATGATATAGCATATTCAAAATACAGAGTGTTTTTGCTAATGCCTCTATAGCAGTATTTCTCAAACTGTGGGTCAGGACCCCCTTCGTGGGTCAGGACCTGATGTCAGGTGGGTCACAGAAAGCTGGGAGCAGCCATCATGGAAGCTGCAGACCTTATTCTTCCTATATTCCTTTTGTGAGTGTTAGCAGTTTGAATTTTCAAGTGAGGGGTGTTTTTTTAAAAATTGTGTTTTTAGTTCAGTGCTTTTACATAATATGTTGTTTTAATCTTGCTTTCTGTCAGGGATGTTTCACGGTTGTGTAATTGCTGCAGTCCAAGAATGCCAGGCTGCATTCCAGGAGTGTCATTTTATTATGTCACAATGACGGCACTTCCTGCTTGATGATGGCACATCACTTCCAAGTTAACGACATCACTTCCAGTGGGTCCTGACACAAGTGCCATTCTAAAAAGTGGGTCCCAGTCTAAAAAGTTTGAGAACCACTGCTGTACAGAGTGTCAGGCTTCTCCTGTGGAAATACTCTAGGAAAACTGATGCCCATGCCTTGAAATGCAACCTTCGAATCCAGCCACAATCCTTCTGCCTCCCATTCTGATGCTATCACATGAAGTTGGACAGCAGTTTTCTGCAGCCTGTTTCCCCCACCCAGCCCTGCTTCTTGCACTTCTTTCATAGCCAATATTTGTCAGATGCTCATTTACAGACTGAAAGCTACCAGTCAGGTGTCTGATGTCTGGCTTCCCTTCTCTTAGGTAAGAATCTCTGCGCCCCTTTGCTATTCCCTCTTGTGCCTCACTTGTTCTAGCTCCTTCTCTCTCTCCCTCTCTCTCTGTAGCTCCAACTCTTCTTCCCGTCGCCGCTGCCGTATTTCATCAGCTTCAGCCCGCTCTTCCTGCTCGTAGAAATCCTTGTCGAGGCGTTCCAGGTTGGGGAGCAGCACCAGGACCTCCACCCGATAATCCCCCTCATCCGAACAAGGATTGTCTAGCAAAACCAGCGCTCGTAACATGGGCAGCATCTGTAGTTTGCTCAGTTCCTGGAGCTGCAAAACTGCATTTCCCCTGCAGCAATAGGATGGGATGTTTCCATTACAAAATAGGCCTCTTAAGAAAACATTTAATTATAAGAAGGACAAACCAACAAATATAAAATGAATGGTTAGGAATACAAATGACATAAAAATGAGAGAATAGACCCACATACTGACAGTGCTTCTGGGTCCCCCCTATTTAAAACCCTCCCCTCTTCAGGTCTGCTTTAGCCTCATCTGACATTTAGCCTCATCTGTCTTTCCATTCCAGCGAATGCCACAAACAGTTTTTCAAAGCTGACAATCTTCCATTCTGTGCATTTGCACACACATGTATACAATGCTGTTGAAAGGCCAGGTTTGCACTGCTCAGATTGCCCCTGCTCAGATTGCCCCAAACACAAAAGAACCTTCTGGCTACTGCTGCCAAATGTCACAGGTCCCTGATTTTCTGCCACTAGTATTATTCAGTGGCTGGATGTGTTTCATAGTGATACGTGGCTGAGGAGTTGCAGTCGTGCCCTCAATAAGTTTTTATATAAGCAGGTCTCTGGCTTTTCACCTGCCACCTAAGTTACTCCATGCCGGGAAGAAAATGTTGTGTCATTAGTTTTAGTTTCATAACTTTCAAGTGACTTTGTAGCCATGTTGTGCCCCTGTTCAAGGGCATCTACCCTTATTGCTTCCTCACTCTAGTCACACAATTCTCTCCACAAGTACCTCTGGGAAACCAGAGCTAGGATCAGGTGCAGAGACTTTCAGCAAAGGTTAGTGTCTGCAGAGTAGACAGTTGATATGGCAAGACTCTACCTCTTTTGACCCAAATCACCCTGCTATTACTTATAAGTGTGATATGTAGGGTTACCAGATACAAACTGGGACAGAGTGACTATACCTTTAGCCACTGTATAGAAGAGGGAATTTGGGCAAGTGCAGCTCATCACTGAAGGGTTTCAAAAAGCTGCAGCTGCCCAAACTCCCACTTCTATACAGTGGTTAAAGGTATAGGCATTGTGTCCTAGTTTGTGCCTGGTAATCCTAGTTATATGATACTGCTCAACCCTTCTGGTGAAGATTTGGTCCAAGGGAAAACCCACCGTATGTTCAGGTACTGAAGAGATTTCATATTTTCAGAGAAGCCATCCAGGTTTTCAAGCTGATTATCACGCAGATGCAGAGTTGTGAGCTGCACCATGCCCTCTAGACCCTCCAAAGTGATAATGGAGTTCTGGGCCTAGGATACAATACATTGCAGGGTAAAAGGAAGACAAGTGCAATGAACATGGATCTACATTCCCACTCTTTCCTCCAAGAGAAAAGGGTATTTCTAAAAATTTCTATCTGTTCACCATGGCTTCCCTTAAAGAAGCCTGGGAATTGTAGCTTCCTAAGGGTGCTGGAAATTCCCTAGAAATAGAGATCCCTAGCTGCCCTCACAGAAACACAGTCCCCCAGGTTCTGATTCAAATGCATTTCGTAGGCCACACCAGCTTTGGTTCAACTATTGGTCAAGTCATTAGCAAAGCAAAAGCCACAGCCAGAGTTGGAGGCTGGGAAGTTAAGAATCTGGCAGGGGTTCTGAAACTTGGGCTGCAATCATATACACTTTCCCATTCAACCCAACTGGATTTACTTCTGAGTACACATGGATACAATGGTGCTGTTAGTGGATTGAGACTGCAATTCCACTCATATTTACCTGAATGTAAGTCCCATTGAACTCAATGTTACTTATTTCTGACTAGTTGCCTCCACGGTCCTATGAAACATAATCATGGTGGTGCCTGAAGACAGTTCACTTACCAGGTAGAGATTTTTGAGCTTGGGCAGACAAAGTCCAGCTGTAGATTTTAGGTTATTACTTCGCAACTCTAGTGTGTGCAGATTAATCAACTTGTCTGGATCCAATCCTGAGACTATCTCAATCTCATTCCCTGGATGAGATTGAGTAATAAACAGAGAAACAGAGTGTGATGAAAGGATTAATTTTCCCAGGGTTCTTTTCCCAGCAAAAAAAATCTTTAGGTTTTCCTCTAAGTCAGTGGTTCCTAAACTTTTTTGACTGGCAGCTCCCCATTAGGGCTACAATCCTATGTATTATATAGTGTACTGGGTTTTTCACAATTCCTCAGGTTCCCTGGCTGGTTTCCATGGCTTCTGGGGGGCCACAGCTCAGTTTGGGAACCACTGCTCAAAACCTAGTGACTCAAGAGCATACACACAAGCACTGACCTTTCAGACTGAGGCTGGCCAAGCGTGGGTGGCTAATGCCATGGGTGTCCTTGATGTGGTTGTTGGCAAAGCTGGCAATCTGTAGGTATGGTAGTTCATCCATGCTGGCACTGGTTAGCCGATTGCCATCCACTTTCAGCCACAGCAAATGTGTGAGAGCTGCCAGTGGAGACAAGTCTCGGAGCAGATTGTCAGACAGGTCTACGTAGCGTAAGTGGATAAAGTTTTGGATGAGGCTGATGTCTGTCAGTTCTCTATCACAGAAAGAAGGTGGAAACTATTATTCACCAGTGTCAGATTTCTAGTACGTGTTCCCAACTCAGCCTCATTTTTCCAGGAATGTAGATGAGTTAATTCAGGGTGCAATCCTAACCTGGAGTTAGGCCAGCACAGGTAGGCCAGCAAAGTTGGCCAGCAAAGTTTGGCTGGCACAAGGGATACAGTAAAGCATGTTTGGACCACTCTCAGAGTCAGGGAGGGTGGCGCATAATCTGTGTGCTGACCTCTCTAACTCTGAGAGTGGTCCAAACATACTTTATGGTGGCCCTTGTGCCAGCCAAACTTTGCTGGCCTAATTTATGACAGCCTAACTCCAGGTTAGGATTGCGCTCTCAATCCTTTTCCAAACAGACTGAACCCCTGGAATATGGAAAGATGGACAGGTGATGACTCAGGCATATTTGCACTCACTTTTCTCTGGCTTCTAATTTCACAAATGCATGAGCCAGGCCATTGGCAGTTTTACACAGGAGCGAGAGGCCTTCTTTCATGATCTCATCAGTGAGAGGATTTGAGACTTGGGGCTAGGAAAAAAAGAAGCATGTTTTTAAAAAGAAAGTAGATAACATTAAGACAGGTTACAACCCAGATATTCTATAGTTTGTACCTTTAGATTTGCCACTGAAATAAGAGTTGAAGCAATGGAGGTTTTTCCCACTCTTCCCCTCCTGTTTATCCACTCTTCTCACACCAATTGTAACACATCCGTGGAGGGGGCAGAAAAGATTGGGAGAAAATGAGTGAATGACATCACTGTCTTTGTCTCGCAACTCAGCAGCAAATGGAAAAAGCAGGGGAAATCTCTGAGTTGCAGTATGGAAACCATAGATAAAATCAGGGTCCGTTTTGCTTTTCCTGAGCTGAAAAAGGTGCAAAAGAGGGCAACCAACATGATTAAAGAGCAGGAGCACCTTCTGTATGATGAAAGTCTACATCATTTGGGGCTTTTTAGTTTGGAAAAAAGGCCATTAAGGTAGAACATGATGGAGACCTACAAAATTATGAATGGTGCAGAGAGAGAGAGAGAGAAAAAATTTTCTTCCTCTCTCACAATACTGGAGACAGGGGTCATCCAAATTTAATTGGCAGGAGATTTGGAACGGACTAAAGGAGGTACTTCTTCACAGGATCAGTCCCAGTGCTGGTGGCATGTGTTAAATGTGCTGTAAGGCACATTTGCGCCACCCAGAGAGGAAACAGTGCTGGCAGGGAAGGTCCAACTATGGCAAGATTATGCCTTTTTTTCAAGCATAATATAGTAAATAATATTTACCTCCTCTTCTTCTGGTGCTTCTTTCTCCTCCTCCTCTTCTTCTTCCTCCCCTTCTCCCACCACATCTCCCTTTTCTTCCACCTCCACCTCTTCCTTCTCTTCTTCAGTATCATCAACATCATCATCAACATCCTCATCTGACATCTTCAAAGGCTAGTCCTTTTAGTCTATAAACAAGATGGAAAGTGAATCTCAGCCCTTGGCAAGAGAGAGATCATTCCTGTGGAATACAAGGGGTATCTGGTACTGGATGCAAAAGAGAAAGGACCCTCTTTTAGGGGCTCTTTAGAGGACACCCTACAGGTCAGTCTTATGTGCCATGAACTTGGGGTTCTGTTTTTAGTGAAAGCCCCTGCTCTCTGGCTAAAATCTTCTACTGTCAGAGACATCCAGCAGAGGGCAATCAGGGTCTTGAAATGGATATAGCCATAAACATTTAAAATAAACAAAATATTTAAAATAGATAAAATAAAAATCCCTCTGTCATGGTCCTCTTTAGACAATGCCAAGTGCTGCATTCAAATGAAGTACAATAAAAGAGGGAAAGGCACAATTTGGCACTCAAGACTGAGTGAAGCTGCACCTGTTGAACTTTTCTCTTTCACACGAGTAGTAAAGGTTTAGGAGACAGACTACCCTCCAATGCACCCTTTGCTCGCCAAAGCAGCCAATCCCCAGACATGTGAATATACTTCAGCCAGGACCATCTCTCCATCAAAATATTGTCCATTAACCCCATCCCTGTGTGTGGGGGAGAAAAACCAACAACGAACCCCACACCGAGGCTCGGAGCGCCAGCAGAAATTTTGGCCACAGCAAGCGGCACTCGGTTTGTTAGTCTCGTTGCTATGGGCCCAGGAAACCGGTGAGGAGGTGGAGACTGTTGCTAGGAGTTTTGCTACCCGGGCAACTACGAGCTGATTGACAGGTTCCCCGACTGAAGAGTGGGGGAGAGCCCCGGATTGAAACTGACGAGGGAAAAGTGGCGTGGAACACGATTGGATGAGAGAGTCACGTGATTTGTTCAATGACAACTGGAGAAGAGCCCGGAAGCTGCCGTTTTAGAACATGACTCATCATTAAGCTGATTTAAAGCGATAGGACGGAAGCAAGGCATGATAAAATCGAAGGTAATGTTAAGAGAAAACATCTTCCTCTTCTGCCTTCCTCTTAGGCAGTAGAAAATAGATAATTCCTAATTTAGGATCAACCAAAAAGTAGCAAGCTTTTGAATCCTATTGGACTCTTCAACAGGCTTGACAGTGAACGTTTCCAGAATTTGGTGCTTCGTTTGTTCCCATTGCAAAACCATCAGTTTGTGCCTTGGTCACTTCTTACCTTGGTTACCACCACCTCTTCTTCCCTGGTTTTCCATTGACTCATCTTGTCCCCTCACTTCCATCCAGCCCTCTTCTGCTAAGGCTTTGACCATTTTGCTCATGACATTGACCATGTATTATTTTCCCCCTTGATAATAAGATCTTGCAATAAGATGTTCAGAGAATCAAGTCTGTCATCTCAGTCCTGTCGGTCTGTGTCAGTCATCTTGTGGAGATGTGCAAGTCCACTTCTGAATAAATGTACACAACAGATTTCCACGTTATTCCACCATCAAACGTACCCCTGCTGCTAACTGAGCAAAGAGGTACCTTTGAAAGTGGTAGCCTTTTATATTTAAAGTATCCATGTGGAATTGCAGTTGGACATCCATAATGTGAAAACATCAAATATGGAAACACCCATGTGATGAAAATAATTTGTTTTGGCTCTGAGAGGAAAAGCAGTGTGATATATAGCATTCAAGTTGCTGGAGTCAGACTGGGGATTTCAAATCTGCCCTCAACCGTGAAGCACATGGCCTTAGCCTAGTCATTTTATCTCAGCCTAACCTACTTCATATAGGGATGTGGTGGCGCAGTGGGTTAATTCGCTGTTGCTGGGCTTTCCAGGTTGGGAGTTCAAGACTGTGCGACGGAGTGAGCTCCCGTTGCTTGTCCCAGCTCCTGCCAACCTAGCGGTTTGAAAGCACCTAAATGCAAATAGAAAAATAGGGACCACTTTGGTGGGAAGGGAACGGTGTTCCGTGTGCTACGGCGTAGAGTCATGATGGCCACATGATCACGGAAGCTTGTCCTTGGACAAAACACCGGCTCTACAGGCTTTGAAACGGAGATGAGCACCGCCCCCTACAGTCGGTCACGACTAGACCATTTGGTCGTGGGGAAACCTTTACCTTTTTAACCTACTTCATAAGGTTGTTGTGAAGACGAAATGGGATGGGGAAAACCATGTATACCATCCTGAGCTCCTTGGAGGAAAGGTGGAATATACATCTAATAAATAAACATACTCAATACTCTCCTGTGGCTGTGTTTTACAAGGGGTGGAATGCTAGTGAGTGAGCAATCTTTCAAGAAAGTTTATTGTTAATCATCTTATTGAGGGACCTTTGAAAATCAGCTTTCATGAAAAGGAGGCCCAGATGTTGAGGTTGGTTGGGGGCAACGTGGGGGATGAAGCAAACTGGCGATGCCTGCACCAGCTGCCCGATGCTCTCCTTGTATGCTCTCTCTGAGAGGAAGATGCTATTTCTTGTAACTTGTGGAGAGGGGGGAAGAGAGAGATGGAAGTGGAGAGGCTGACTGGAATTTAAATTAACTTGAATACAGGAGCAAATGTTTGCTGGGGAAGGACCCAATTCACAAGTTCAAAGTCTTACATTGAAACTTTTGTCCTGCCAATGGTTCAAAGACATCCGAATTTTAACGCTCTCAATTGGCGCTTGCATCATCCTGGAGCATATCTACCAAGCAGAATATTTTTCAGACTCAACAAGGTCTAGGGGCTGAATGTTCATTTGAGGCCCACCTTCCTTCTAACTGCCCATGTCAGCATCCTTTTCTCAGTTGGGGTGTACAGTTTGTCAGTGGTGGTATGTCCCTTCCATGTGTGAGGCCAGGGCAATTCCTGTCGCCCTCTCCCAAGCCCTCTCCCAAAGTTTGCTCCAGTCAATGGATGTGCTTCGTATTTGTTTCTGTTACAGTTTGGTCTTTGCTTTTTGGTCACTGTTTTTGTTATGGATAAGACAGCTAAAGAATTTTATCGCCCTCCTTTGTAGAGGAGGCATTTTTAGCAGGTGTAGCCACTTCTCTTTTCCAGCATGACAAGCCACATGTGTTGAAGGTTCCTTCTTCTAAACAGCTATGGGAGGGACAGGGGTCTTTGCATCTAGTTACTCAATTCTCCGCTTGTGGTTTTCCACCCCTTGCTAACCTGAGATTCACGGTGAGCATGGTTTTGAATGCTACTCGCACATCATGAAGCAGAAGTGGAGGCAGACGCTACAGATAAGAAGACCAGTGCTTGGCAATCTGTCTGGCCTCCACTTCCCATAGCTGCCATTTTTCTAGGTCATTTCTAATTTTAGTATCTGATTTTGAAGGAAGGGATTAGCAATGGGCTTTTAGGGTTTATATGAGTGAAAATGAAGCTATCCCTCCCTTAAACTGGAGCTAGCTCCTAGTCATTCTTATTTCTATGTTACATGTGCCTATTCTTGCTTGTATCTTATTTACAGTTCTTATTTTTACAGCCCTTAGGACCAGTGCCCCATCAGCAGACATTTGTCTGGTTGCTCCTCGGAAGATACCGTCTGCCTGTATTAGGCAATATAAAACTGATGCTTTGCCTCTCCACCAAATCTTCCTCCATACAAAGAGTATCACAGCAAGTTGGTAGAGGAAGCAACATAGTCCATTTGCACCTGGGTGAATGGGATCATTGCTGTGGTACATGATCCCATCTCTGAATCAGCTGAAAAGGAACATTGCCCTTCTGCTCCGATGGGCAGTCTTTACCTACCTTGACTGGAGCCAAAGTTCCTTCGGACAAGAACTTCAGGATATTTCTCCTTAACCTGAACAGTAGAAACTTGAAGATGACCCACTTCTCATTCCTTATTACCTGATGCATTTTTTTTTTTTTGGCCTATTGCGTTATGAAGTTTTAAACATTCTCAGATCAAATTTGGGGACTAAATCAGCCATAGCACTTACAAAACTGAGAAGGCAACGTTTCCCCTCCCCCATCCCGTGAAGATGCCGGCAAAAGTGGATATGAGCCCTGCCTCCCTCCCACAGACGGAGGAAATCCTTTCAGGGTTCCCTTTTCTGCCTGAGCAGGAGGAGGCTTCACAGGAAGGCACTGAAGAATGAAATCAGTTGTATTTCTAAACAGCCCATTGGGAAATGCCCAGGCCCCACCCACCTTGTTGATGCTCTGTCAGCAGGGTAGTCCGGGCAGCCATCGACGTGCTGCTGCTATCTAGATAGACTGAAGTCCAAGGCCCTCATCTCCCTAACACAGTGATGATGCTGTTCAGTCTGGCATGCTGATAGCTCCCATTACATAAATAGGAGGCATGGCTTTTGCTATCTGTATTTCAGGGGCAGAATCGATCAGACAAAACTGTCTCCCATCACTGACTTATTTGTTACGGCAGTCTTTTCAGGTCGTCTGGATTTAAAATATGCACCTGGTGCAAAATACAGCAGTGAAAAATAATGTATGATTTATGAATTATCATTAAACTTGCAAGCGTGTCGTTTCCCCCATCTCTCCATTTGCAAGCATGCTAGGATTGTCGGGTCACATTGCAGCCTAGCAATCTTACTCGGCTCTTTAAATATTCTGGAGCGCTGGGACATGGTGACAGTGCCTCTTGGCTTACTTGTTTTCTCTGTGGAAGAAAGTAAAGTGTGAGCCAACTTAAACGTGATGTAAAACCCATTATTGGCTTAAAGCAGAAACGGTGGCGTCACTATAGCACCCAAGCCTCCCTGTGGCGATTGTTGGGCCACTTCGAACCCAGCCACCATGTGCTCTCACTGTGGATCGTGCTTTCCCTGCTCACTGGCAAGAGCGCATGGGCAGCTGGGCGCAAAGTGGCCCGAAGATCACCAAAGGAAGGTGAGCTTTCCACATTTAAATCAAAGCAGGAGCCAGCAGGTCAGGGGCAACGTGATTACATTGTCACTTCCAAACTTCTGTTCAGTGCTGCCACCCCAGGTGGAATCTGCAGTAGGGACGTCTCTGAGAAAACAACAACCCTGTTAAGTGGTGGATTAGGACTGTGGAATGGGAGAGTGGGAGTAATACTTTCTCCCTCCACTATTTTCCTGCTGAAAATGTTTCCTTTCCTCGACCCCCATTATGCCTATTTGCAGAATATAAATTGCAGAATAAAGAACAAATGCATTGAGTTTGCTACTAAGAAAGCAGAGGACACTTGTTAGAACCCAGAGCTAGTTGAGCATAAAAATGATGTTTACCCAGACTAGTGCCAGAATGTGGATGCATCCAAGTGCACCTCCGAATGAAAGTAATGCAAGCAATGAAGATTGATGATGTCCCCATTCAAAGGCACGCCTGACATGTCATTCTTGATGCAGGCAATGATATGTGTATAGCAGCATGCTTCCAGTTGTAGATTTGCTGTTGGCCACTTGAGGGAGCTCTAAGACAAACCACCAGCACCCTATTTTTTTCTGGCAAATAGGAAGACAAGGCAAAGGGGCTGTGTGTGTGTGTGGAGCGTGGACCATGAACTGGGGCAGAACCAGGATGTGTCAGGGTTCAGAGGTGGAGTGTGGTTGGACCAGGCTGAGGGTTCAAGAGGAAAGTATCTGTTAAAGCTAGCTCTGAAGTACACTGACTTTTCAGACTCCAGTACTGGTTACCTACCTAAATATGGTTTTACAGGGCAGCCCAATTAAATAAAGCAGTTTGCAAGAGAAAGAGGGAGAAGGAAGGGGACACAAAGCCTTATTCAAGATAACACTGATATAGAGAATCCATCCTAGGCAATAGTTGCAAAATGAGCACGCCTGTTGCCACCCATCTTGAATGGATTTCTGTTTCTGCAAGAGGAGATGGTCAACCAGGTGCAACTTCAAACAGAAGAGGAGGAGCCTGATTTGTGAGTGGGCCATTCACTTAGGGCACAATCCTACTCTTGAGTTAGGCTGGCACAGTTAGGCCAGCAAAATTTGGCTGGCACAAGGGACACCATAAAGTATGTTTGGACTACCCTCGGAGTCAGAGAGGCCAGCACACAGATGTGCGCTATCCTCCCTGACTCAAAGATTGGTCCAAACGTGTTTTACAGTGGCCCCTACGGACTGCCAAACTTTGCCGGCCTAACCCCAGGTTAGGATTGCACCCTGTCATAGTCACTCCAGGAGAAAAGAAGAGGCTACCAGTGGCCCTGGAAGCATAGCCACTGCCTATGTGGTTTTGACTGAAGGACATCTGAAAAAGTCCTAGCCCCCTGCCTAAGAGCAACTTGTGAGCTTCAGCACTAAATCTGGATGTCTCCGATCCACAGAGTGCTGTGTTCAAGTACTCTGGTGGTGGAGGGCAGGGGCGTGGTGTTACTCATTGCTGGGGAGGGGAGGGGAATTCACTTGGGAGGGGGAGGTCAAGGCTTTGCCTGGGTAGCAAACTGTTTTCAAAAGAGCATATGAAGTTTATGGCAGAGCCCCAACCAATTTCCAACAAATGTTAACTTGATCCTGCAGATCAGCCAGTGGCATAGCTAGGGCATCTTGGGCTCCTAAATTTTTAACACCCCCCCAATAAACCCCTTCCCCGGCCTCAGGAGGCCTCCTGAGGCTTGGGGGCGGCGGCGGCTGTGTGTGGCTTCCCTGGGCCTCAGATGGCCTCCAAATGGCACCCCTTTGGCACCCACTCAGAGTGTGGTACCTGGGGCAATTGACCCCTCCCCATCCCCCTTAGCTATGCCACTGAGATTAGCTGTTGGATATTATCAAGTTAACCATAGCTCTTTCCTGCGGTACATTAACAATGTATGCAACGTCTGCATTAGCAAATCTCTAGAAAAAGAGCAGAGTCAGTGTGCACAGTAAGGCTAGAATATAACACCTGAATAAGGGAGACCCATGTAGGAATGCCCACTTAGCTCATGAAGTTGTCTGTGCGTCATTGGCTCAGTTGGTACTTCTCAACTGGTTCTACCTCAAAGGGACTGGTGAGAGTATAAAATGGAGGCTGCAAGCCAGAAGTCACGCTGCCTTGCTGAATCAGTCCAGGCATTTCCAGAATTTATTTGTGTCTTTCACATGTAAATTCCAGAAACAGTCTCCTAAATCTTAACTGCAGGAGCGGATGGGATTAAGAGAGACTGAAAGTCCCACCAATGGAACAAGACAGAAAAATTTCACACATCCCTTTTGCTGCACTGTTTTAGGCAGTGACCAGTTTTGTAGTCAGAGCAGCTATACTTCCTTAATATTTTGCAGAAAACCTTAATGGCAGCCATATTGGGTCATTTGGGGAGAAAAAAACCAGAGTATTCAGGAGGTAAATGTACCATCTTACTGTTACTTTTGGATTTTTGATGGTTTGTGGAAGAGTTCAGAATACATACCCGTTTTGGTCTGGACAGCTGACACTGGTGTACATACAGATGTTCCATGCAGGTCAGACAAAATATCTGATGAAACTACATTTCCCAGGCACCGTAGGGCCTTCTTGGCTACACAGGTTAAACAAGACGATGGCAGGGCAACCGAGACAAGGTGCAGGATATGATGTGTATCTATAATAAGCACAAAACACTGCTGGTGGGCACTGATCTCTCTGGCCTCAGCACCAGTAGTTTGATGTATTGCCATTTTACGTCTGGGTTCTAGCCATACCCTTTGTCAAAACAGCACCAATATTTCAGTTCTGAGTGGCTTTAAAAGCATATAAAGGAAGCTAATCTTTACGCTCAAGAAACAAAGGACCTTTGAATTACTATCTTTCCATTTGACTTTGGGCTCCTGGCTGTAAAAAGAAAATGCCAAGGAGCAGCAAAAATAGTCAGCAGTAGAAATATTTTGGCTTTGTGTATGTTTTAGGGCACAATACTAACCTGGAGTTAGGCTGGCACAAGTTTCTTGTGCCAGCCCAGGAGTGTCACAAACACAGCATAAAGCGTCTTTGTGTTGCCATTGAACCAAAGTGCAGCCATCTTGAGTCTTTTGCTTAGTCACTTGTCTAAAGTTGCTGAAGTATGTAACTGTTTCTCGCTTTGCTCTCATAGTTTTCACTCACTTGCCCGTGCCTGTAACCTTTTCCATCCAGTACTGCTAGCTCTCACGATAGGGAACTGGTTCAAGCCAGCAGAGCTTCCTCCCTTATCAAAATGGTCACAGCATATTCTCAAGGCCCAATTCACACAGAGCTTCTCACTCCCAGCCTGTGTAGTAATTTTCCACCAAGCAGCAGCTTGGGGGGCGGGGGGAGATATAGCCTGTGTAGTAATTTTCCACCAAGCAGCAGCTTGGGGGGCGGGGGGAGATATATATAAAGATTTCAATTTGTATACCTTTGCTTTTTTCTCTGCCTGCCAAGTGGGGCAGGGAGATCGGCCCGCCTGCACAGGTGTAATAAAGATGATCCTCATACTCTCTCGTTTGGTTGTTTGCCTTTTTACATTATTTCCCCGTGATGAAAACCATTTTGGGCCGGTTTTTGGCAACATTTGGACCACTGTTGGAGTCAGGGAGAATAGTGCACATCCATGTGTCAGACTCCCTGACTTAGAGAGTGGTGCAAATGTGCTTTACCTTGTGTTTGCAACACTCGGAGGACAACCAGTCTTTTTAGGAAAGCCTTTCATGCTCAGTGAATAGCTTTATGCGGATTGTGATGGTTCGGAGCGCTTCTGTTGCTGGCAATTGTAGTGAATTGATAGTATGTTGTGGTAGTTTACTTTTTAGAGAAAAGTTAGATGTTTTCAAAATAAAGCGAGAGTGGCAGCACAGTGGTCTGTAGCTCTACTAACTGTAGCCACTGGTAAAATGTTTGTGTAAGTGATATGCACCATATTTACAATTGCACCTCCTCACTATACAGGGCTGTTCAGAACATGAGATCCAGGGGGCAGTAGGCAGGGGATTTAAGGCGGCAGGGGATTTATTTATGTATTCATGCTCTATCCTACTGCATGTATATTTCCAGGACAGCTAACAAAATCAACACACACCAGCATACAGATATCACAGGGGAATGATACTAACCTGGTCAGGGCCCTAGCTACAATTCACTTCTATTAGTGGAACTTCTTGCCAGAGATGGGGTGATCGCATCTAGCCTATTTAAAAAGGGGACTGGACAGATTATTGGAAATGTCCATTGCAGGCTATGGGTCATGATGGGTAGTGTAACCTCCATACTTTAGCAGTAAACTACTTCAGAATGCCAGATGCAGGGGAGTGGCAATGTGATGCAGGTATCCAGTTGTCTTGTGTGTTCCCAGAGGCATCTAGCAAGCCACTGTGAGATACAGAAAGCTGGACTAGATGGGCTCATCTTAGGAGCCAAATGGAGGTTTGGGGAAGGGAAGAGGATAGAATGAACGGTGTAACTCGTAAAGCTAAGCAGCAGATAGCATGCCTGTTCCATTCTGTCACGCACATGATTATGGTTTAACATTTTTTGCTCACCACCTCAGGAATGTCACGTCAAATCCAGAGATATGGCAGTCTTTTAGCAGGTGTTCCAGACTGTATCTTGTATACTTCCCCACCCCAACCCTATTTCAATGAATCTGCATTGAGTCAGGGGAAGCTTGTTCATTATAGCTCAAGGAAGACAACAGCACAGGCGAATTGTAAGTTATGTGCCAACTTCTTCCACAACCAACAATAATGGTAACATCGCATTTTAATAACTTCATCCAGGGGAGGAAGAATAAAAAATGGCTGTGTGGGAGATGTGTCCCTAGGCATTTGTGAGCATCTTCCTTCATCAACCCCTCCTTTGAGGCCCCCTTGTAACTATTAAGTTCCCATCTACATTGTCATTTCTCTCTCTCTCTCTCTCTCACACACACACACACGTTTAGAAATTTTGACACACAGACTGTTTCCCTTCATTTATTTGTTTGTTGTTGGCTTAAGGGACATGGAACAGAGACGTCTCACAAACAAGACAAGCCAGTGGGTACCAACTTTGAATAGGCTGAAAGGAGGTAACATTCCTTCCTCAGTAAGGCAGGTGACCCTGGAGCAACACAACACTGGTCAGAAGCAGGCCTCTAACTAGCCTATGGGGAAAGGAGCAAGGCAAAAGCCCCACCCATAAGCACAGGGGTAGTGAGGAAGGCCTTGACTTCATAAAAGCTAACTGCTAAATAGCATGGCAACAACTGTGTTTAGCAGCAGAGTTGGACAACAAGTGTGGGAGGAAGCATTTGAGGGTGGGGTTTGAACACAGAGATCACTCTCCCATCCATGATGTTCCCCTCTCCAGCTTCTTCAGTCCCATCAACTTGGTTTCAGTGTTTTGCATTGATGATCTCTATAAATTCAGGCTTGAGAGATGCCCCACCAACAAGGAAGCCATCCACATCGTGCTGAGTAGCTAGTTCCTTACAATTGGCACCAGTAACTGAACCTGCAAGAGGTAGCGAAAAAAGGGCAGACAGGGGAAGTAGGTTAGGACTAGAAGATGCCACATTTCCCCTATAAGGTAAAGATTACTTGTATAACAGTACCCAATGTTGCATACAGATGTTCTATATGTTGAGTATCCCTTATCTGGACTGCTTGGGGTGAGAAGGTGTCAGATTTGCTGGGATTTTGGAATAATTACATAAATATAATGAGAAGTGATTCTTCTTGCTCTTTTCACTGTTGCCCATTTGGGTGTCTGCTGGCCTCTTGGGACTCTGTACACCACAGATCAGAGAACAGAACTTACAGCCTGTACCTGCACTACACACGGGAATGAGCACAAGACCTTCAAGAGTTCATTAGACAATGCACTTCACAAGTCATCCTTATTGTCACTCTTCCTCTGTTCACAAGTGCTCCTTCTGCAATCCACAATGTGCTGCCTGCTGTTCTGGAATAGTTTGAACTTCAGCTGTCTGGATGAGGGAAATCTACCTGTATTTAATCAAAGCCATTTTGGGAGAATTTCGAGAGAACTGAGGTGGAAGCAATGGCAGGAAAATGCTTTTCCCCACTCACCATTTCCCCACTGGTGATTCTCTATTGGGGGGAGGAAGGGGGGAAGCAGCAATTTGGAGCAGAAAAATGATAGGTAAGGATAGGATTGAGAACCAGCTTCTTTTTTCTGCCCCCAAACTGCTTTGCTCTTAAAGTATGCCAGAAGGACAGCATTGAATCTGTTAGTGTCCAAAGTCTAATTAGACAATATGAATGGGACTGCATCTGCCCATTTTCAAAACATTTAATCTGGTCACTGCTATTTGAAGCAAAGTCTCTTTTCCCAAATTATATTCCATAGTCATGTTTAAATGCTAGATTTACAGAACTCATTTTAAACAGACTTTTGGGTCCTTCATTGATGGAATGGCTTTAAGCTTGCTTTCTGCACCAAGAAAAGGGGGGAGGCGTGTGTTCCACTTACCTCCATAGATTATTAGAGTAGATTGTGCAACAGCATCAGATACGTGGGCCTTCAGCCAGCCCCTCAGCTTGTCATGAACTTCCTGGGCCTAAACAACAAAAGATGCTACTGCAACCAAGGGTCTTTGGTCCAGGCATGCCTCTGAAAAGTTGATTTCAGTGGCATTTTCCATTTACCAATACAATCTGCTTCTCACAAGAGCAATTTGAAAATTGTTTCTCCCTGGCCATATCCATACCTGCTGAGGAGTTGCTGTTTTACCAGTTCCAATGGCCCAAACTGGCTCATAGGCTAGAACCACTTTGCTCCAATCCTTCACGTTATCTGGGGAAAAATGAAGTGACAGGAAACACTGTTTAGGACCTTCTTCCTGGGGTGGGGCATACAAAGTTGAATGACTGTTGGAGGATGTACAGGAATCTATGCCATCTCCAAAACCCTGAAAAAGCTAGTTAACCATTTTAAAATGGCAGTTAAAACTCCTATCAGTGCCCATTCCCCAAACTCTAATATAATTGCTCAGCTATTAAACTGACCAATGCACTCTCCAACACTGTAGTCCAGCAGTTCCCAAACTTACTGCTGTCACCGAGCCCTGTCATGGAAACACTATTGCTTGGCTTTATCGAGCGCTGCCATTTTGTATCACAATCTATCATACTCTATTCAAGATGGCGGTACCCTGGACAGCCAGCAAGAGGCCGCTGGGGACACCCCACAGGCCTCCTGTGAGTTTGCCTCAGAGCCCTTGGGTGCCATGGCACACAGTTTGGGAATCACTGTTCGAATCCATTCTATCACAGTAGACATGGATAGAAGCTAAAATGCTCTAGGATTCAATTTGCTTAAAATGGCTGCCAATGCAGACTATCTTACATTCAGCAAACCCGTAATTATTGTAAACCATCTTGGATATCTCAACCAAGGCAAAAGGGTGGCAAAAAAAAATAAAAGATTATATAGTATCTTCTGCCCACTACTGAATGAGCTATTGCCATTAATTTAGTAGTTCAAACTGCAAATATATTGTGAAAAAACTATACTTTCTTGTGCTCACTTTACTCTACTAAAGCTGAAGTTCCAAGAGAACCTCAATAGTTCTTTTGGGGTGTGGCAGAGTGTGGGGACAAAATGCTCCATGAGATTTTCCAATCCAGTCACAGAAAGGATGGTGGGCACAGAAGGACCAATCCACATACACAACATCAAAAAAAAAAGACTGCAGTAGGACACTTCGCAGTGCAATCTTACCAGCAATAGCCTTGGTCTGCTGAAATACCACTTTCTCTGTGATGCCAGCTTCTCGCTCATCAAGTTTCTCCCCAATACAGGCAATGACGCCAAGGCCCTCAGACAAGGCATGGGCCACCTTCTGCCCAATGAGCTACAAGGCACAAAAAGACAGTGTCAGAGACCTATATAAGCTTTTCAGCTGCACAGTGTAGCATACTGTTGTAGAAGACTCCCATCTTCCACCAGTATGGGGGGGGGAACTTGAGAAGGCAAACCCACTAAATGACCCACCTCATCCGATTCACCAAAGACGTGCCTCCTCTCAGAGTGTCCCAAAATTACCCAGGTAGCTCCAACATCCTTTATCATGGCTGGACTGAAAAGGAAGGACAGATGCCATAAAATTCACACTAGAGTGCTAGACAAATGGAACCACCTAGTTCAGAAAAGGTCCACAAAGGTGGTCAGAGGTGTAGCGAAAAAAAAGCGGAAAGGAAAGTTTGAAGAGTTGGTAGGGTTAGTTTGGAGAAGATCAAGGTGGCGATACAAAGGCACTCTTCAATTACCTGAAGAGCTGCTGCTTAGAAGGCAAAGACATGTCCAGGGCTAGAATTAACAATGGAAACAAATACATAGTGGGTGTGTCACCACCTGGCCTGCTCTCCTCCCACTGATGATCTTCAAGCAGAGGTTGGACAGCCATCTGTTGGGGGTGTTTAAGCTCTGGATTTCCTGCATTCAACAGAAGTCTGAACTAGATGGCATATAAACAGGGTTGGCCCAACACTTTCTGAAGTGGCATGTCAAATGCTGCCCCCCCTACCCAAAGATGTGCCAACCTCTGCTCCTCCCAATATAGGGAATGGTAAGAGAAGGAGAGTAACAGAAGCAAGAAGGCCGTCAGAGATGGGCACCTCCCATCAGTTGCCTGAGGTTCAATGGGCCGCATGGATGGACTGGCTCTGCCTACAAAGCCCCCTCCATCATTCTCATTTATCGGTCCCAAGACCCCATCACCAGCCACTACTCCACTGGGGCTAGGGGTCCCAGCATTCCAACAGACTCACCTGATTTCCCCTGTGAAAGCCCCCTTAGACACCTTGTAACAATTCTGTGCAGCTACACCAATCTTGGCATCAAGCTTCTGGCGGGCAAAGTCAAGGTAGATGGAGGGGGCACCACAAACGACCACTAGGGGCAAGAGAGAGAAGCACACTGTGATTAAGCATATATCCCAACCATCTCCTCCAGATTCTTCCCACCCCAGGCCCACCTCGCCATTTCATTATCACACATGAAACAACATTCCCTGAGGATCACAGAATTAACAGGGCAGCAGCAAACCTTCCCCTTGTTAAAATATAGACTGCAAATGCCCTGGGGCATGAGCTGTTCTTTATGAAAGATTTAAAGCATCAGATGCATTGATGGAACTAGGTATAGTAGTCCATCACCAACATTCTTTCTCTACCTCCCCATATATTGCAGAGTTGCAGATTGTACTGTACCCTAGTCTGAAATCTTCATCAAAATATAGTTATAAAAAATTTTAAGGGAAGAAAGCAGCCTCCACTTCCTTCGGCAGAACCTGGGCAATGTAGTGCTTGAATTACAGTTCTTCAGATAGAGAGGGAAAAGTGAGCTTCCATTCCCTGGCCTGAGCTTCCCCCTGCCATGATGTTCATCCTGGGAAGCAGGGGGTACAGCCTCCCAGGGGCCCTTATGGATGGCAGAGGACACCTACACTCACTTATCTGGTCCCTAGGCATTAGTGTGCTTGCCTTCCTGTAGCCCAGAACTAACAGGCCAGCAACAGACAGAAAATGCTGCTTGATAAAATTGCCAACATACCCAGAGGAACCATCTATTCTGCTCTTGTCCCTTTAACAGCTGCTTACTCGGACAAAAACATCCTGACACTCATGGCATGGAAGCACACAGTATTACCTTTCAACGTCGCGGCACTGTTCACACTGGATTCTAAACAGCCTTTTAATTAAAGAGGTTTTTACTGTAGGGGAGCTTTAGAGAGTGGGACAAAAATCTGTACAGGCATGCCCTGGTATCTGCTGGGTCCTTTCAGGACCCGCTCCCGCTCCCCTGGATACTGGGGGTTGCCTTTTTAAAGATAAAGGAATATCAGTGGTTTTGCTGCAACAAGGTAAAAAAGCAACTGGTTTAATGTTCCCCTATCTTTTTAATAGGTGTCCCAATATCCATGGATAACTAAAACTGTGGATACCAAAATCAGTGGATGCCAGGACACACCTGTATCAAGTTTTCCGGGCACAGTACAGTTGCAACAAGGAGTTGCCCATCCTTCGTCTGCCATGGTAGGAAATGTGCAAACATTTGAAGCTTAACCTTCCCTAGCCTATGAAGGACTGAGATTCAGACTCAACGAAGAAGCAAAAACCAGCAGGGAGAACAGGAAAAAGGCATGTAGATTTGGGATTTTATGGCAGAGAAGCGAGGCGAAGGCACATTAAACATTTGAGAAAAGTTTCTCTGAAGTCTGGCTATAGAGTTGCTCTCTGATATCATGGTGGTTCCACTGGATCTTTTCAGCTGCTCCTTTTTATCATCTGGTGGTAAGCAACATGTTTATTACATAGCAAACCTGCGTGTTTGGATCCAAGCAGCATCCTTGGTGGGCCTGGCTGCCAGTTCTAATCCTAACACAACTCAATCCTCTAATCTAATCTGCTCCCCAAAAATCAAGGGAGGCTGTGCCTTTAAAATGCAATTTTTGTAGAAAGGCAACAAGGTGGAGGTAGAATGAATACAAAGTTAGATGCTTGTGGCAGTGGCAAGTTTGGGAAAGAGACTCGAATCCAAAACAGGTGCAAGTCAGACTAGACAATACTGGGCTTGATAAACCTAGTGGCCTGACCACGTTCAGATTCATTTTAGGCAGCTGTAAAAATGGAGGGAAACTTAAGAGTAAGCAAAGCAGAGACAGGCACATTGACAAAGGTCAAGAATTTGGACGCTTGCCCCCTTTGGGTCAGAGTGCAAATGGGGTAAAAGGCAAGGCTGGTCCCAGCAACAAGCAGCTTGAAGCAGCTCTTCTTACATTCTAGGGAAGGAGCAAGGTAGTAGCTTCTCAAATGCTCCATTCTGCACATCACACATGATGCTCTATAGTGCCACGATGCTGCCACAATACAGGGAGAGGAAAAAAAATCAATATTTGCAATAGTGCAATAGGAGCCCCCCCTCAAGAGGGACCTGGAGCCCAAATCTGCCCCTCTTTCATCTTTAAGGAAGCAAGATAAGATAGGGGAGAGTATCTGAGACAATTCAGTCTCTCTCCCCCTTATATTTCACTCAGAGGCCCATTTCCTGACCTTTAGCAGACTCCAAGGATAGAGTTTCCAACTCCAAGTAAAGTCGCTGGTATTTTTAGGCAGCACTAACACCGCCACCTAAATTTAGGATCCCACCTCCTCCAGACCCTTTGACATTTCTTCAGGATACCAACTCAGTAACAGCCACTTTTGCTCTCAAGCCACCTTGCCCTTTTGGAGTTGAGAGGGACAGCAAAGGACCCTTTGGTTCAGACATAGCTAACAGAAAGGCGAGCCCATGCTGGGAAGAGGCGGGGATCAACTGCAGGCAGGCCCCAGTATCCACTGGGGTTGGCAGCAATCACAAATGCTGGCTGGCAAACTAACCCAATACTTGTGGAACCTTCTTTGTAAGCAGGCCATGGCAACTGCCACTATTCTGTGTTACAAAACTATAGCAGCGAGTAGGTGAAATGCCTTGAACATGGTAAATTGCCACAAGTTTGCCTGGTCCCCGCAACCCACGAGAGGGGACTTCTAAGGAATATTCCAGGCCTGTCTCTTGAGTCCATCTTTAAAAATGAGAGAAGCAAATTCGTCTGTCCTTTTTTCTTTTGCACTATAATTGAGCTATTTTACCGGTTGGAACACTTGCATTTTAGACTATGTTGGTAAGTTGCTTTGAATGTGTAGAAGATACAGGGTTGGAATCTATTTCATCTCAGCCCGTATTCCCGACCCCTTTCCAGTTCGGCTTCCACCATCCCCAAAAAACCGGTCCTGCTCCTCTACTTCACAGCCACAGAACGAAAAGCAATCAGAGAGTGCCGCATTCTCTGCGAGTTCGCTTCAGGCGCCGTTAGCCTCAGGCGCCAGAGCAATATTGTGATTTTGCAACAGCGGCCGCGAGGAGGAAAATGCACCCAGCGAGCCGCCCCTGCCATGAAGTACGTGCAGGCGGGCACGCAGCAGCAGGAGGAGGGCCCCGTCGCTTGAGTGAAGCAGAGGCGGGCACTTCCCCGCCCCAGCCCCTCCTAAGCACCACGAGCCCAGACCTCCAACTTCCCGGGTCTCCCGCCTCGCAGGCGCTTTGCAGCCTGAGCGGTGCACCAGAACACCCAACGCCGCACCCCCAGCACGCAAGTGGCTGCGCCGCCGATCGAGCCGGAGGGCTTCGGCCTCATCACTAAGAACATAAGAAGAGCCCTGCTGGATCAGGCCAAAGGCCCATCTAGTCCAGCTTCCTGTATCTCACAGCGGCCCACCAGGTGCCCCAGGGAGGCATGAAACAACAAGATGCTTGCATCCTGTTGCCACTCCCTTGCACCCGGTACCAGTAGCCCACCACCTTTGTAAGGAGGTTGCACAATCCATCATTGCCTATAGCCCACGATGGACCTTTCCTCCAGAAATCTGTCCAATCCCCTCTTAAAGGCATCAAGACCAGATGCCATCACCACCTCCTGTGGCAAGGAGTGCACGGGTGGAAGGCGGAGGCACGTCAAGCAGGATCTCTCCACGGCAGCCTCCGAAGCGGGCTGCCGCCCCGGCGCCTCATCAGCGAGGGACACTTTCTACACTCAGTTTCCCCGAGACGGGGTGTGGACAAACCTTGAACAGGGCGCAGCGAAGGAGCCACTTGCTTCCAGGGAAGGGGGGGGGGAGGTAGGAGAAAGCCCAACATCACGCCAACCTCTCAGAGGTCAACCCCTAGAGCCACTAGCCCGAGGCCCTCAACCCCGCGGCCTGCGACTCCTGCGCAGACCTACTCCGAAGCAAACCCCGCCGATTTCAACGGGACTTCCTCCGGAGCAAGCGCGCACAGAATCATGGCCTTTCCCCAGTTCAGCCTCCGATCCGTGCGCCCCGCGTGGCTGCTGTGGCCGTCCGAGCTCCTCTCTCACCGGTGTCTGCAGGGATCTTAGCACCGTTGAGAGTCTGGATGAGCTCCCCCAGGCTCTTCTTGTCTCCATTCAGTTTCCAGTTCCCGCCCACGAAGAATTTCCTGGGTGCCATGATGGGTGATGAGTGATACCCGGCCCGCCTGCTTGGGTGGAATCAAAGGAGACTCAGAAGGTCAGGGAGCGCAGCAGCCGTTCATCCGCGTTCGAAGCCCTTTTATAGATCTACGAGGGGGCCCGCCCCTTATCCTGTGACGTCACACAAGCCGCGCCTTCTCTCGACGAACCCTTCTCAGCCGCGGAGGGGACGCGAGAGCGACCTCTTCGATTCCGGGCTCAGAAGAACGTTCCGAATAGTCGCTTTTTTCTGATGGAAGCGTAGCTCCGGTGCTTGTTTGTGTTTCGTAGTTAGGTAAATATAATCAGGAAAGCACAGCAGATCGTCGTTGGAAACTGTGCTTGCGAATGACTGAAAACAGCGCAAGAAGATTCCCCTCCTCGCTTCCCATTCTGCTTTGGAGTCACGCAACTTCCACGCAAGCCCACATGCACCAGATTATAAGCCATGGAGCCCCTTTAAACTCAGTAGGCCTCATTTTTTATTTCACTCGCATTGGTTTGCACAATAAACAAAGCAAAGGCCATGAAGGAACTGAGTAGCCTGTTGCACTAGCAACAGGGCACTATAGCAGCCTTAGAATAAGCTAGGGGTGTGGGTTTTTGGGTGCTATTGTAATCAGGAAAATTTGGAAAAAATAGCTAATTATGGGGTCCTGTGTTTTTAGTCTACATTCTCGTTCCAAGTTCTCATTTTTATTGATTTTAAATGCTTTAAAAGTGCACTAAGTAGAAGATATAGGTAATACACAGTATCATTTCTAATGGGAAAAGTAGTCTATTTTAATTTCTGGAAAATATCTGAAATACAAAAAGGCGGTGTTTTGTGTTTTGATGCTGTTTAACAAAAAAAAAAACCCCCTACATATATCCAATTCTATAGTCAAAATAGAATGCAACCCTAAGGTTTTTTAAAAAGTTGTTAGTTGTTCTCAGATACACCAGAAGCTCCTGCATGCTGGTATAAATTTGTTCTGCCTATGGTATGCCTAGGGGTGGGTTTTCCCAGAAATTAGACTACTTTTCCCATTAGAAATAATATTGTAGCTGCACCTGCTGACACTATGTCACCTATATCATCTACCTAGTATACTTCTAAATCATTTAAAATTAATACAAATGAGAACTTGGAATGAGTCTGTAGAATAAACATAATACCGCAGTTAGCTATTTTAATCAAAAAAATTTGGAAAAAATATCACCAAAAAACACACCCCTGGATATATCATGATTTCACTCAGACACGGCCACCAACCTGTCTGCCTAAGCCCCACAACAGTGTGGAGTCATGAGGAGGAGCTAACTTCTGATGTTGGGGAGGTCTAGCATATGGGATAATGGCGTCTTAGGTCCTTCCTCTCTCCAACAATTATTTTTACCCTGTTTTTATTTATATTTTTATTGCCTATTTTATGCACTTTTTGTTTTTCCCCTCTCCAATAATTGTAAGTCGGCTTGGGCATCTCTGCCTTGGCAGAGGAAAGACGGGTTAGAAATATCTTAAATAAATAATAGTGTTCCAACATCTCAGCTGCCAAGTCTAAACGCACGTACAAAAATCAACAGAGGGGAAAAAAAAACCACCCCGAAAACCCCAACTTCCCCTACCACCTCCTCTCCTTTACAGCAGATTGGCTGCTTCTGTACACTTCTGCTGCAACTATCACAGCACTCTCACCTTTGTACTTACGTGAAGGGCCCAGGACTACTGTACTTACATCATGCACATAGTACAAATATCCTGCTACTCTCAGAACATACCCTCAGAAGAGTATTTTGATAATGCTGGTCTTTGCAGAATTCTCATTATAGATATTTATAATAGCCATATATAGAGCCATTTACTGATCTGTTTTGTAAGCAAACTGCTTTGTGAACTTTTTCATTGAAAAGTGATATAATTACCATCATTTGCCCATCATATAATCACATCCCCCAAAGCTGCTAGTTAATCCTTAAAAGTGCCAATATGGCTAGGGACACTTTAGGGGTGAACTAGTAACTCCAAGGCATGATTTTCAGTGGAAAACGGCACAAAGGTAAACAGTGAAACATTATCTCCATGCTGTGATCTTGATCTTTTGGTATGGCCCAAAACAGCTGCTACATGAGAGTAAAATTTCACTATCATGTGGCAAACATGTAGCCTTGGGCCTTACTCTATGTCTATGTGAAGCACTACTGTGGCCCAGGGCTTTACCTGATTTAATTTCAGAAGTGAATTAGGGCGCAATCCTAACCTGGAGTTAGGCTGGCACAGTTCGGCCAGCAAAGTTTGGCCAGCACGAGGGACACTGTAAAGTATGTTTGGACCACTCTCAGAGTCAGAGACGCCAGCGCACAGATGTGCGCTATCCTCCCTGACTCAGAGTAGTCCAAACATGCTTTACAGTGGCCCTTGTGCTGGCCAAACTTTGCCGGGCTAACTCCAGGTTAGGATTGGGCCCTTAATTCACTAAACGCATGAATTCTGACAGCAGCAGCAGCAATCTGTATTTATATGCCGTTTTTCAACAAAAGGTTCATAAAGTGGTTTACAGGCAAAAAATAATAAAATTAAATGACTCCCTGCCTGTCCCAAAGGGCTCACAATCTAAATGATTACATTTATGGAACAAAGACCAAAGTAACCCCTGAGGACAAAGATGCTATTTCACTACTCCTGCTCCAGAGCTTGTTTGTGGCTGGAGAACCTTGCTGCAATGCACGTGCACAGTATGTTTCAAAAACGGAAAAGACTGGAAGCAGTATGAACCAACTATTGCTGGGGGGTAGAAGGTATTTTATTTGACCCTTTGTGTTTTGGCATTTACAGGGCACATGAAGAACAGGTGCTACATTATGGCCCAGGATTCTGCACAATTCTGGGGGGGAGGGGGGAGAAGAGGGAAATGCCAATTTTTTAATGGAACGTAACGCCACGCATACTCAAGTGCTCCCTCCCTCCCATGCCCCTTTTCCAAATTGACCAAGCAGGACATAGTTACCATCAGAAGCAACATAGCAGTTTGTGTGGATATTTCCCTGGGCTACGGGTTCTGTGAGACACGTTGTTCCTTTCTTATACACAGAGGTTCAAATCCACCACCCACCCACCAGTGTCCACAGGGGCTCCAGATCTCAGTTTATATATGAAGGAATCCTGCCTCTGGGGCTGCAGCAGTGGCACACAGACACGCAAGAGTTGAGAGTTGGCCCTCTTCTTCGCCTTCATCACCGCCATTTCCCCTCCGCCGGCCATTAGCTTCCTCCCGCTCCACACCCAGCAGGAGACGGTCCTAGCTGGGAATCCGCTGGTAGAAGTAGATGTATCCAAGATCCTTGGGAGGCTTCTCAGAGGCGCAGACTTTCTGGTCATTATAGATCACCCATCTTGGGGAGGAGAAAAAAAGAGCCATGGAAGAGAAACCAAGAATCTATGGTTAGCAATACATATGGAACAATTCTGCAGATACAGCACCGAATATACAGTAGTATCACATGAATGATTTTTTTTTATTTTTTAAGCAAATTTCTAGTCTTTTATGGTTGCAAAGATACATTTGAAAGCAAATGATTGGTGAAATCTCAGAAACAAGAGGGATGAGCTGAGAAAAAATGTTCAGAGATCAAAAGGCAGGCCTTCAGTATCCTACACAGCTCTTACCTCTCATCAAAATGTTCAGAAGTGGAATAGGTTATGAAAGAAAAGGGAGTGAATGAGGGTGCAATCCTAACCAGGGGGTTAGGCTGGCACAGCTAGGCTGGCAAAGTTTGGCCAGCACAAGGGACACTGTAAAGCGTGTTTGGACCGCTCTTGGAGTCAGGAAGGATGGCTCACGTCCGTCTGCTGACCTCCAACTCCAAGAGTAGTCCAAACATACTTGACAACGTCCCTTATGCCGGCAAAACTGTGCTGGCCTAACTCCAGGTTAGGATTGCGCTCTATGTTGGAATTATGCGAACAAAAAATAATCATGCAAATCTGCATTATTTATGCCCAGTGACAAATCTGGGCTCCTTGGGTGTGGAATCTTTAAAGCACTGAGTACACAGAGGCCTGCCTTATAGCCACTCCAAGCCACTGTATACTCCTCTGTGGTCAGTCTACCCATTCTGAGTTACAGCTGTTCTCCCGGCCTTCAAAATCTATTCTACAACAGACTTGCAAATACTTGTCAGGCAGCTCCTTCAGGTTCTTGCCTCCTTCTCTCAAGGCCCTCATTTCTCCCTTACCTGCCATCCTTCTTGATATGACAGACATAATGACCACACATAGTGGACGTGCCCATATGGCTGATGAAGGCAAAAAGCCGGTATTCTGAAAGAAAAAGGAACAGGCACATATAAGAGTTCTTGTCTTTATGCAGATTCCTGCCCCGTAGTTCGCAGAATCACAAAGTCAAAAGAGCTGGAATGGGCATTCAAGGCCAGCCTCCAAGAAGCAGGAAAATCTGTCTGCTTGTGCAACTGCAGCATTGTTCTAAAGAGCCTTAAGGTTTCAAGCCGCAGCAACGGTTTGGGAACCAAAAGCATTCAACTCTCAAAAGCCAAGGCTCCCCTCTGGGTTCCAAACTCACTTCCAGGTCCGTCGCGCACTTTGGGCCCCACTGGAACAGATTCAGAGATGGACTCTGCTGCAGATCGCCCCTCTGAGATGTCCATGGCAGCTTCCGCATCAAGGTCATCGATATGACTGAAGATCCAGTCCACAGCCCGCTCAAGACTGTTATTCTGCAGACAAAAGGAGGGAAACTAACAACACTGGGAATCCCCCCCACCTCCAGAAGGGACCACCCAGGGGTAAAATTTAAGGAACATCCTAATATACTTCCATACTTGACTCACCGTAGCTCTTAGCGCTTTCATAGCTTGATCTCTGGAAAAGCCCATGGAGACTATGGTTGCCACACTATCTTCTGATGGGGGATCTGGACAGGTAATAGTTGAGCCTGGGCCACTGGATCCTGGAAGAACCAGAGGATTTGCAAAGTCTAGAGAAGAAAGAAAAACAGAACTTAAAAATCCACAATCCATCAGTACAGCTACATTGCTGGATTCAAGATGCTGCCATCTTGGACAATCCTAGCAGAAAAACAATAGGATATCCTAGATATGGAGCTCCATGCCTTCAACGTACCTGGATCATCCATGTGCGACATGACCCAGTTCATTGCAGCCTCAGCCCCACTGTTCCCAGTGTAATACACGGCTTTGCGGCAGGCATCCATTGGAAAACCCATCTCCACTAGCTGGGTAATCACAGACTCGTCCAACATGGGCGCTGCAGTGGGAAGGAAAAGGGTTAAATGTTCTTAAACCACTGCACTTGTGACCTTTGTAGGATTTACGGCCCACATGCCGCCAGTCTTCTCTTGTGCCATGCATCTGGCAACACTAATGCCAGCCTGCACTCAGTGGTCTCAAGTGGCCACCCCTGTGTAGGTACCAAGAAGAAGCTAGAGAGGCATACTCCTTTCCCAGTTCTGCATGCATTTATTTCTCACATGAATCACTACATACTAGTCTCTACAGAAATATGAGCACTCTAACAAAGCTCTACAACCTGTGGCCCAGAAAACTTAAACACAGCCCACTAGCCATCATTGCTAACTTAACCTCTTATTTTTGCCCCCAAAAAGTATAATTTCAGGACTACCGTTCACAAGAGTTTTTAAGAACATGAGAGGATGAATATTCCACTATGGTTTCATCCTTGGTCTAGGACCACAATTAGTGCATTCATAACCTGATCCTGAAAAAAGTCATAGTAATGACCTTGTTAACATTCAGATGGGCAATACTAGCCTCACCAAAGGCGCAATCCTAACCTGGAGATAGGCTGGCATAGTTAGGCCAGCACAGTTTGGCTGGTACAAGGGGCACTGTAAAGTATGTTTGGACCATTCTCGGAGTCAGAGGCCAGCACACAGATGTGCACCATCCTCCCTAACTCTGGGAGTGGTCCAAACGCGCTTTACGGTGTCCCTTGTGCCGGCCAAACTTTGCTGGCCTAACTGTGCCGGCCTAACTCCAGGTTAGGATTGCGCCCACAATCCTGGAAAAACCACAGGATCTGCAAGACTGGGAGAACTGTCAAGTTCCTGGTAGGTTCCAAGACATAGCTAGTGGGATGTGTACAAGTCACAAATTGGGCAGGTCTATCCTAAAGTGTTGCGTAAGTGATACAGCGTTCTTACTAATACTAAAACGTAGACAACTATCTACATGTTTGTGGGAACTGACTTTGCTGAAGGGTTTGGAAGAAAGGGATGGTGTCCAAAGATATCATCCACAAAAGAAGGCCAACACACAATATTCCATGCACTTTTCCTTTTAGATCCATGTCTGGAAACATGAGCTCTGCCACTTGAATAATCTGTGCTGGTTACACTCATGAGTGCTCAAGTTGCCCACTTCATAACCTGGGAGGCTCAGGACAATAGCTCAGAACCTGGATACTGAAAGGGCTGCCTCCTCCCCCCGCAATCCTGCCCACCCACTCAGGCCTTCCAAGGAGGATGTAATGTGCTTTTGACCTGTGTCAAAAGTGCAGCTATTTGGGAATATGGGAGTTTTCCCCATGATATCACGCAGGTAACTTTATTCCAATCATCTTTTGGCTTACCACATTTTCAAGTGGTTTTTTTTAGCATGATTTCATCTGCAGGCTCCACTTTCATATTTTAATTTTCTGCTATTATTTTGAAAGATTGGGATAGTAGCCATTTTGGGTGTCTTGAAAATGAGGCAGGACACACATCTCTTAAAGATTAACTAAAGACATACATTTGAGAACGGGAAGATTGGTTTTTTTTTACAGGTGTAGCAGTAACAGGAAGTTCTGGGCCAGGCACGGGAATAATTCCATGAAACTACAGCTATAAAGTTGCACTCTGCTCAATTCAAGTTGTTAGCTACAAAACCACACATCATCCGACAGACTCAAAACATCCTAATTTCAGGACAAGAACATTTCAGAAAATCCAACATTAACTTCAAGGCCTCAATTTGATCAGAAGTTCAGGAACTTCCAGGGTGCCACAGGCCTCATAGGAGGGAAATGGGTGACAGAAAACAGCTCCCACGTTAGGTGCTCTCCAGAAGATTCAGGAGTCGCAATCTCTGGCTATGAAGAGGATCCACATGTAAGACAAATGCTCTAGAACTGCGCCTTGTGAATTCCATTTTACATCTCCCCCATGTGGCTCAACAATGGTATTGGTGAGAACATCCAGGATGCAGGGTGTAAAGGCAGGCAGCCAGTCATTAAATCGTAAAGTGACAGGAAGACAGACTGAGCACAGAGAAGGGAAGGCGCTAACACAGGTAACAGGACACGAGGAAAGAGAAAGGGGGAGTGAGTGAGTAAGGCTCCAGGAAGAGAGGAGAGGAGAAGAGTCACTAACATGTCGGAGAGGAGAAGTGAGGGGAGCAGAAGGAGTCGTCGTCCTCGTTGCCATAGAAACCCAGGCTACCTTTGGGCTCATCTGGTGTCACTAGTGGGGGGGCTATGTCAGGCATCTCCTCTTCCCCAGGCTGCAGTCCTGTCCCTTGAAGCGCAGAGATGTCCAGCTCCTCTGGCATTTCGATGGAGACATCTGGCGACACAAGCAACATGGAACAGGAGCACTGAGAATGCTATCTATGAGATCCATAGATAGATTAACAGACTACTCAGAAGGAAATGCTCTTAAACCAGAGTATTTGCATAGCAGTCAAGAATGTAAAAGGGGCGTGGTGCTCCTGCTGGTTAAACCGCTGTTGCTGAACTTGCTGACCGGAAGGTTGGCAGTTCGAGACCACGCAATGGAGTAAGCTCCCGTCGCTTGTCCCCGCTCTTGCTCCTAGCAGCTTGAAAGCACGTAAAAATTTGAGTAGATAAATAGGTACCATTTCGGTGGGAAGGTAACGGCCATCTGTGCACCTTGGCGTATAGTCATGCCGGTCACGGAAACTTGTCCTCAGGACAAATGCCGGCTCTTCGGCTTAGAAATAGAGATGTGCACCACCCCCTATAGTCGGTCACGACTAGACCATTCGGTCCTGGGGAAACCGTTACCTTTACCAAGAATGCAAGTCAGGAAGCCTTCAGTCCAAATTTCACCTTGAATACAGAGACTTTAGTTGCTTTAATGAAACAACTATCCCCCAGCATCAGATCCCCCATCTGCAATAACTGCAGATACTGACTTACCTGATGCTGTTACTATATGGATTACTAAGAAAAACAAAGCTCTTTCCTCACTCAAGAGCATATATAAATGCGAAGTGCTATGGGCATTCTTCTAAGCCAGTTATTGAACTCAGGGCAGCTCCATAAGATTCTATATCAGAATTAGTGTGAATTGCGCCAGAAGCTGGAGCATCATGATTTCACAATACAACTCTTACCAAGTTTTTTGGGCACCCAATCAAGACCGAAAGTGAATTTCTTAATCTGGATCACTAGATAGTCTGGAAAGGAGGCAAACCGGGTTGTCCTGAAAGGGAGGGAAAAAAACCCAATGAGGCATCCCATTCACAGCTTCAGAATAAGGGAGATTTAGGGATGACATGTTGGTAGACTCCAAAAGGGACTAGCTGCTAAGAGCTTTAAAACTTCTCACTTGCTATATGTCATGATTCAGAAGACATGCATGCTTGCCAAACCTATGGGCAACAGGCCTATGAAAAATCCCAGCTAAACCCTCACTGTGAATCTGAACTTCGTGTACACTTGAATGGGCTGCTTCTTGTGCAATTCTCATTCCCTGATTAATGGATAGGGCCAATTCTTCCAGAAGCAGCACAGCTGTCATTTTCCAAAACTCCATCCCAAATCATTCTAGTAATGTAAGAATGCAGAAACCACATGGAAGGAAAAGGATTATGCAGGGAGTCGCTTGTTTAACAGACTGGGCAAGGGAAGCAGCATTAGCATTCCTATAGAATCCTACCCCACTGTGTGGTTTTCTATATTCTCACATTAACCCCTGTTAAACTAAGCAAAGTGGTACTTCTTAAAGTTGTTCTCCCTCTGCTCATAAGATGACATGTGTCCATCTTTACCCACGTTTGGCTTCCTGTTCAGTGGCTGTTGCTGGTGTATATTCTGCCAGCTTTTTTAAAGGTTGTGAGCCCTTTGGGAACCACTCCTTGATTTTGCTTTGGGAACTACATTTTGTTGGAAAGCAGTACATACATGTTCTTAATAATAATACTAACTATAATAATTAAGAGAGGAGTGTTAGAACCAGAGGAGAGACAACCACAGCAAGGTAAGGAATTGGCCCATATAATTTCTCTTTGTTTGAAGGAGTGGAGTATGGACGGAACAAGCAGAGAGAGAAAAAGGAAAATAAAAAAGACGACAATTTCCAGGTGTATTTAAAACACCCAAATTAAATACACCTGGAAATTGTATTGCCTTTTGAGGTCTTCAGTACCATCAGTGCTGGAGACTGAGGCTGCCTGGGTTCAGCTTGCATTAGTGCCAGCCCCAGCCCTTGACAACCCCACTCACTTGAGCGCTACAGACTTGGCCTGCAAGGCTGTGCTCCAGAAGTCGTCCACTTGTTCCGGGGCCCCGTAGGCCTCAAGGCAGGAGCTGAAAGGCACCTTGGCACGGACCAGCTCAGGCAGTGGTTGCTTCTCTTCTTCTGCTTGCCGTTTCTTGTCTTCGTATTCTAGCAACTCATCTGGAGGACAAATGCAAAAAGAAGACACAAGATCTAGCTCACCAGCAGCAGGCTTTTGCCGATGGACAGATGCCTTTCAACAGGGGCAAGTGGACATAATTTCTGATACAAGGTGCAGACAAATCCTGCATCCTGTGCCATGCTTGTGGCAGTGTGTCAACACTCCTTGGGACAAGAGATTGGGAGAAACCTTCTGGAAACCTGCCTCAATTAAACCCGTTCTTTGTGACAGATTAATGCTCTGTAGGTCCCACCCCTTCAAAGGATTCCATATCACAAAGCAAAGTTCTATCGTATCCCTTTGGAAGGAATGAGTTAACCAGTCACTGCCCATCCTCTTTCCCTACCTTTGTTCAGTGCTGCTTCCATGGGCACCGGCAGCTGCATGATGTAATCAACACGCTGAGTGTATTTCACTTTCTCTGTGGCCAAGCACTTGAGCTTTTCTTCCACTAAGAAGCGAAAGACCTCATTTGGATTTTCAGAGCTTCGGCAATTCCTCTGAGGACAAAAGGAAGGGCACTGGGGTGAAATAGATGCGTACAAATGTGGTGCACAGGGCAAGAATGTAGGAGATAAGCCAATCTCAAATTAAGAAAAGTCACTCTCCCGTTTGAAAATTGACACCAGTTTTTTTGACACAAAATAATTGACACAAGCTCCCCACCTTCAGGAAACCTTCTCAGCTCGTGCAATGTACTGGTTAGGCTTTGTGGACCCTACTGGTACTGGGTGTGCACCCAGTGCCTCTCGGAACCGTTGCATGCCCAAGAAGAACAAGTGGGGATAGTTTGTCTGCCTTACTGGTCTTTTCACTAAAAAATAACCTGATAAGCTTGTGAGGAATTTCAGAATTCCCAGAAATGCTATACCCCTTTCTAGCCATGATCCATAATTATGCCTTACTTTGAAATAAAATACAATGCTGAACGCATCTGATTTCCTCAGGTCTCCAGGCATTCAAAATGAATTATCCCAACTGTTTCAGAGGGGATTCCCAAGCAGATACGCCCAGGAACATCAGCAGCAGCCTTCGCCCTTCAACTGTAGCACCTAGTGACATACTGCAGTATTAGCCTTCTATACAGTTTCCAGCACTTCACAGCAACCAGACCACATACTATTATATACTTTTCTACTGTTTTTGATGCAAAGATAATTTTTCCTACGTTACAGGACAGTACGGTCCAAACTGTTACCTCTACCATGTTGATGAAGTGCAGAAAAAACTCCTGAGCATCTTGCTGCCGATTGGTAGAAAATTCTGGATGTCCTTTGCCAACAAGAAATTTAAACATACGTGGTGCAATACCATCCTGGATGCCCTGCAAAGAGATGTGAGACTCCAGTGAGAGTGCAGCCTTCAGGCAGGACATCATAAACTGCAGTTAGTACTTTCTTCCCAACTCAAGAATCCCGGGACTCTGGTTCTCACCTTCTGATCCGGTTGCTGTTCCCCATCTGAAAGGGCTGGTTTTGAGTATTCCCCAGAGAGAAGCCCGTGGCCTAGCTTGGCTCTGGAAAGGCAGATCAAAATGTTTCGTTTTTGAGATACTCTCCAACTTTCCACTGAAATACTGATGATAATCTCCCTGTCACACATGTAACCTATGCTTGGCTTCACCAATTACACCCATCTGCAGATCTCACCATATCTGGAACAGCCTCCTAGAGATCTCAAGACATTCAGCAGACAGTCCTCCACAAATTTATTAAAAAGGTCTTGAGAAAGGTGGCATCCTGTTCTCGCTTGGGAATGAAAAATTGTGCATGCAACTCAGGTTGGTTTTTGAAACTCAGGAAACCTCAATTCATTTGATCAACTATTCATCCCTATGGATACATTCTGTGAGTACTATTTCCCCCCCCCAGTTCAGCCAGATATAATTTTTGCTCAGGAAACATATTCTGATCATTGCCAAGCTATGGTAAATACAGATGGTATGGTAAAAATGGTATGGTATGTTATGGTAAATACAGCTTAAATATAGTGGGCCCTCCTCATCTGCAGATTTGAATATGACCTCCTGGACATGACTGCAAGTGGCTTCCGGATGTCTCTGGGAGGCCTTTTCAGGCCCAAGGAGGCTACATGTAGTCTTCCCGCACCTCAGCACCTCCCGGAAGACGCAACTACCAAACCCTTCCACATAAATTTGTATCGAGATGGGGGGGATCCTCTGAACAGATCCTCTGTGGACACTGAGGGCCCTCTGTATTGAGAAGAACTCCACATAATAAGATCGACTGGGATTGGCAGCTGGAAATGGCTAAAAATAGGTAGAGATGGTGTAGGACAGGAACAAGCCTTTGGGACACAGTAATAGAGAAAGCACAGGGAAGATAGTTATCAGAACGGTCTCGAGGAATACAGGGGTGAGCATTCATCTACAAGCATACTTCTGTTACCTGAAGTGAGATACTTCATTTTTAAAGATGGGAATCTACTAGTTTCCTTGTATTCCCTGCTGGATTCAAATCTCTAAGTCTACTTATTACTGCTAAGAAGGGGCTAGGGCAAACACAGGAGCATCTGCCACTTGAGTTACAATACCAGAGCAAGTAGCAACTGGAGAAGGAATCCCCATGTAATGACCCCCCCCCATCCCATTCCTTAGAGCATAACATACACTTGAGTGCTGAAGTCCTGCGTAGGATCTGAAGGAGCACTTTGAAATATTTTCTGTATCTTGTCTACATACCTGAAAAGCAAACCCAAAAAAGATCAATTTAGGGATAAAAATATCATTATCTGTTGGATTAGCATAGCCGGCAAGGTCACGATTATTAAGTACAGGGGTAGTAGTGTTTTCAACTATGTGGAGGATCTGTTCTTCAAAAGACAAGTGCTACCTGAAACAGCTCTATAAGAGATAAGACAGACAAGTGGTGCTGATTGGCCAGAATATTCTGCTCTCATTGACTGCAGCAGCTGTCAATCAACCCAGGATGAAGGACCCTATAGCAAAACAGTACTAAAGGAAGTGGTGTTATCAGAGGTATTACTGTTCTCTTTTGTTCAGGGCTTGAGACCTAGATAGGTTCATCTTTACAAAAAGATGACATATCAATGCCTCAGACTAACAACTGCCCTCACTGCCAGTTGACTGCCCTTGCAATGGTATACAGAGATGCGGCTGCTCCCAAACTCTGAAATTCCTTTCCTTTGAAGACTCATCTAAACCTGAGCTTGTATGAAGAGCAGTGTGAATTTTTTTTAATTAAAATGCAAATAGGCTTCTGGAGACCCAGGACTCGGCAAGATGGGGTTATTTATTCACAGTGTTTCAGTCCCATTCAACGGACCATCGTGGCAGCTCACAACAAGACATTTCATACAAACAATACCAAACCAAACAGTACCAAAGAGTTTTGGGATTAACAGATTATTACCCACACCACATGCCTGAGATGGAGCAGGGTATATCTTGAATAAAACTGTCCCACATGCTCACTTCAAATCTCACTCCCAGTCAGAACTCTGCAAGTGTGGGTGATGTGTAAAGCTTTGGTCCAGGCATGTGAACAGCTTCGTTTTCAGTACAGAAGGCAAACAGCTATGGGTTGTGCTCTTCACCTCTGAAGATGATGACATATCTACACTGAGGCCTCTGTAGTTATGCCACAAAAGGTGGCTTAATTTCCCCACAGCCCCCGAGACAACGGAGCCCTCATTTGGCCTACTTACTTGCGCTGGAAATCTGGTATGCTGAATAGCACCTGCACTACTGAGTTGAGATAGCAGCTGTTTCCCAAGTTACGAATGCCTGTGTAGCCAGGGCCATAGAGGGGCTTGAGTTGCACGCCGGACTCCTGAATCAGCTCCCACTCGCCAATCCGCTGGTTCATATCAATCTCTAGCTCTGTCATCGTCTTGTCAGTCTGAGAAGAAACAGCCACAGGAGATACTCAGGGGGGGCGGAATGCAGATGGGCCTCAGAAAATATGCCTTTGCTCATAAATGGTGAGGAGGTGGAAAGGGTTGGCAGTTTCAAATTTCTGGGTACCTACATTTCATCGGACCTCACATGGACATTAAATACCGATATGCTAGTGAAGAAGGCGCAGAAGAGGCTGTACTTCCTAAGGGTGCTTGGGAGGATGAACCTTTCTCAGCGTCTACTTCTGGCTTACTACCGTAGCACCATTGAGAGTGTCCTTACATACAACATTTTAGTATGGTATGGGAGCAGCTCTGTAGGGGATAAAAAGGCACTACAGAGAATTATTAAAGTGGCCCAGCATACCATCGGGCTCCAGCTACCCACCCTTGAAGATATTTTCGCCACCCGCTGTTTAAGGAAAGCACATAATATCCTTAGAGACTTTTCCCATCCAGCTTACAACTTTTTTGAATTGTTGCCTTCTGGCAGAAGGTATAGGACTATTAAAACTCGGACAACACGTTTTAAGAACAGTTTTTACTCTAGAGCCATAACAGCATTGAACAATGAACTGAAGTACCAGTAGATAGGGGCAGTCGGACTGTATTATTTCCTATTGTGTGGATGTTTATCATTCCCTATTGTGTGGATTTCCTGTTGTGTATTATTTCCTATTGTGTGGATGTTTGTGTTTCAGAGGAGGAATTTTTTGAAGGGGGGCGGGGAGTGTGGGGATTGGGGGGGATTGTTGGGAATTCAATGTGTGTGTTGGTTTGGTCTCCGGGTGTCAACGAATTTCATTGTATTGTGTAATACAATGACAATAAATAATAATAATAATAATAATAATAATAATAATAATAAAAGATCCCCAAGCCCAGCCCAAGAACATGAACATAAGAAGAGCCCCCCTGGATCAAGCCAAAGGCCCTTTTAGTCCAGCTTCCTGTATCTCACAGTGGCCCACCAGATGCCTGCTGGAGAAAGTCACAACAAAGACAGTAAAGCTGAAGAAACAGAGCCATCCGTCCTTCCTATGCTAAGAAGTTTCCTTCAAAAGTAAGACAGAAGCAAAAGCATCCTAACCGAAATGCTGGGAACAAAAACCACATTTCCTCTTGGTTTTCCAGAGGATGTTCAAATCACCCAGCACTCTACTGATAATTCCACATCCAAATCCAGAAACAAAACGTGACACTATCTCAATCAAGGAGTGGCTATCAGGATCCAAGAGAGCTGGAAGAGGCAGTTGTCAGCTCATTACTCTTTCTCACCTTCTGCATTTTGAGCATGTCAATCCCAAAATGAGCCAGGTGTTCAGCCAGGTTAGGGTCCAGCACCATATCATCTTCATCATAAGAGTAAACATCTACGGAAGAATGGAATTGGGAAAGGAACCATCATATCTCAGAGTTATTGAATATATATAAGCACCTCCCCACTCCACCTTGAGCAAGGATGGTCAACTGGTGTCCTAGAAGCTGAATGAGATTCACATGTGCAAGGCAAATTTGTTCTGATCCCAGGAAATTTAATTTGAGTGCAATCAAAGGTTTGCTCACAGTCTCTCTTCTAGAGGAACACATAATTTCTTGAAAGCAGTATGCAAGAATGAAATTCCTCTATGCAACTAACATTACATTCTCAGAGAAATTGAAGGCCCAGGGTAGTATTGATGATCCTGAGGTGACTCATTCTATGCGTACGTGTCTACAGTATGTCACAAGATTTTCCACTGTACTGTAAAATTCATATAATCTGTGTATAACTACTATCTTGTTAGAAGATGGAAAAGGGGACACCTGTTAGCTAAAGACGTTTTTACTTAGGAATGTGCTTTGAACTTATCATTTTGGCAAGAATTAGTCTTCATAATGAACAGTGAACAAGCTCTAGCATTATGAACATAATGAACAAGCTCTAGCATTATTTTATAATGAGCAGTACCACTTTCAATATCAATAGGTAGAAACAATGAATTCCTGGATAGATTACACTAGCAAGTTTTAGGAATGTCATTTCTGGGAAATCACCAGAGAAATATGATTTCAGAGAAATAGAAAGCTAAAAGCAGGCATGTCAAGGTTTTAGGGGGGAAAAGGTGTATCACATATATCTAGTTTTATGTAACAAGTGTGCTCCAAATAAGATGTTGGGGTAGTCTCTGTAACTATGGATACAAATAAAGCTATGAAAACCTTGTGCACTGTTCTAGCGATGTGCATTCCTTCATTGCTGACCAGAGTGTCAGGTGTGTTGGCTGTGCACTGGGCAACTGCACTTCATAACAAAGAAAAGAAATATATCTGAACTAGAAGCTGCTTGTGTTCAAGCACATAATACTTCAGATCAGAATCCCAGGGGAGCAGCTGGTACCCAACAACATCACAAGAACACCACAAGTTAGAAGACTGATTTTTCCTTCAAACTGGTGAGAGAGAAAGCTGTCATCTCTGATCCGGGTCAGAAAAACTGTCCCGGGCCCAAAAAGACAGCAAAACAATACTGTACCATTTCACCTCCCTATAACTTAAGTGCTTCATAGCACAGCATAAAGAAATGAACAGTGACTTCTCAATGGCCAAAGAATCTAAGCTGAGAGAGAGGGTTCCAGCAACTGTCTTGTCAAGAACCCCAGGAGAAACACCAGAGGCCACCTCAGCTAGATGCCTTTCTTACCAGCTCCATCAGGAGTAATGGTTCCCAGCTTCACTGCCAAAGGATACCCGGTCTCCCGATAATGTTCTACAGCATGGTTGTTGCCCCCGCTGCCATCAAAATAGCGACGTCCACACAAAATGGAGCCGTCGGTCATGTTAAGCCAGAGGTTCTCGCGCATGTCACACTTGGTGCACTTCCAGCCACTGGCAGATAGAAACAATTGGCGAGATAAGCATGGGCTCCCAACCCTCTCTGGGTTTAGCCCACCAGAACACATACTGAACAAATTCAAGCAGGCCCCCTCAGCAGCTTTCATGATGCATGCGGAACAGGCGTGGCTGTGTCTTGGCTGACACTGTCAAAGTCTGTGTGGCAAGTTATTAAAGAGGAGTTGCACCCTGCCTCCCACTAAGGGACTCAATATGAAGAACGGAGAAAGTAAAGACACAGCCACACTCACCACGGAGGAATACGCACACCATTCTGGAGTTGCTGAAGTGAGAAGGCGTGCCTGGACACACGCCGAACCTCCCCGTCCCAAGCCTGCACCTCCTGTTTCCGGGAGGCAGAGTCTGCTGTTAAAATAGCTTCAATTGCGCTGGAAACCTAGAAGGACAAAGGGGAATAGGAAAGGTTGGAACTCTTTACCTTTTCCTCCTGCCACAGCACCCACTGCTGGGGAAAGCCTGGACTCGCACTTAGTTGTGCCAAGGCACCTCGGGGCTATCCTCTCACTGTAATTCTGCATCCCCACAAAACAAATGTCCTCCAGAACAGCAGTTCCCAAACTGTGGGCCTGGGACCCACCAGTGGGTCGTCACCCAATTTTTGGTGGTTCACAAAACTGACAGGACAGCTTAGGCTATGCGCATCAAGGGTTAAACCACCTGCTACATGGAGCAGGGCGGGTGGGAGCACTGCTGCCCAATCACCATTACAGTCATTTATAAATCAGGCAGCAGCCTCCAGGGCCTCTATGCAGGTTGGGAACCACAATTCTAGAGTGTGCTAAAGTTCCCTCCACAAATGAAACAGAACTTACCCTGTCCTTGACCATGTCTGGCAGACCCTCCAGTCCATCCCGAGGAATATCCAAGTACTCAGGTAAAATGACTATTTTGACATGTTCATCGTACTCGTATTTCTCCTCTGGGATGTCAAAACCACCTTCAACACCTACATTTTTTTCCAGAACAGAAGCACAAAAGCAGCAATAGAGATAATACTAAAAGCACCAGAGTGGAGAAGTGAAAACTTAAGAAAACACCACTTTCCCTAAACTCAGATGTACATAATCTTACAAGGAAAGGGGAAGTGAGTTTTACCCAGTTTTTACTAGGAAACCCTTTAGGATTACTTTAGGAGAACCCTAAAGCCCCTCAATACGCTGAAAAAAGAAGACTTTGCATAAGCAGAGACAAGGGCTAGCCTCTTACCAATAGCTAAACGAGTCGGTTTCTTCCGAGGAGGATCTCCAGAACTGGAGCTGGAATCTTCTTCTTTCTGTTGCAAAATCAAGAGAGAGCTTGTTAGGAGGCCAACCATTCGCAGAAGCCCAAAGACAACTGGACAGGACTGCAGAAGAGCAAAGCAGGAGCCAGTGACCATTCAAGACTAGGCCTTTTTTTCCTGCTCAGAAACGTAGAGAGAAAGATGCCTCTTTCTGGCTCAAGGAACACAATGCACAAGACAGCAAAGCTATCACTCTTACCAACTTGCGTGTCCTCTTGAGATGTAAATAGACCCGCTGACCTGTTTTCTCATAATGTTTTTCCACATATTGCTTTCCAAAGGCCAGGAATGTGTTCATGCAAATATATAAGCCTCCATCGGACTCCTAAGGAACAGAAAAAGATCGATTGAACAGAAGACTGAGAGCTGATGAGTCTTTCAGGATCAGGTGCACTCCGAATAAACTTCTATACCAAGGATGAATCCTGCAGCTTGACAAATGATGCAAATTAAATTTGTATAAATGTGTTATTTTGCATAATTGGGAGTTTGCATGTCATTGGAAAGGACAACACTAAAGGTCAGCAAACTGATTCAGCACTCTCCAGTGGGTCGCGGGTCACTTTTTTGTTGAAAAGCAATATAAATGTGCGGCTCCCAGAAATACGTTGGCTGAGCTCCTTTTTGCAACGCAATTAATATAAAAAGTAAATAAAATTTGTTCAAGCTTTATAATTATTTACCAGTATAAACTGGATTAATACAGAAGTTTAACGTTCATGGTGGGTAAATATATTTAAGAATGTAAATGCTTCTTAAATATTGCAGCTTTCAAACATCTGAAGTTTACGTGGCTCTTATGCTAAGAAAGCTTGGCCACCCCGCTACAAGCCCGCAGGACAGTGGTTCCCAAACTGTGAGCCGTTGCTCGCCAGGGAGCCACAGAACCTTTCTTTGCCAAAAAACCCACCACTATTCTATATGATGTATAGGATTGCAGCCCTAAAGGGGAGCTGCGGCCAATGGCTCATTAGGTCAAGGGAGCTACCAGTCAAAAAAGTTTGGAAACCACTGTCTAAGGGGCTTGGAGCAGGCCAATTTCGATGCCCTCCCCCATGACACACTCAACATTCCATTGTTCAACTGCCCTCCTGTTGGTCTTTGAAGCTCAAATGTCTTTGTCAACCCATGGGAGGGGTCTTTCTCTTGAAAACAACAACAGCAGCTTTCCTTATGGCAAGGGGTGTTGTTTTTGTTAATGCATAAAAAACACAAACCACCACCTTTTTGGTGTTATATCTGAATAAAAACACAAAATATGGCATTTTGATGCTTATTTTCCAGAATTTAAAATAATTACTTTTCCAATTAGAAATAATACTGTGGCTGCATCTGCTGACCCTATATCACCTACCCAGTACACTTTAAATGTGTTTGAAGTTAATAAAAATGAGAACTTGGAAGGAGAATAAAAACACGTAACATCCACTTTCCGCCTGTCAAATCATGACATCTGTGAAAAAATAACACAATTTTCAAACTATCTATGGCTTACAAACTAATATTTTCCTGTGAACGTAGGGACACCTAAACAAATCAAAACCATGACCTTATTTTGGGGTGGCTCCATTTTTCTTCCAGCCTATAGCCATTGAATCACCACGTGTATTAACTCAGGGAACAAGAGGGTTCTAAGGAAAAAAACTTTATTTTGCCAATACTAAATTGCTCACCTCCAGCTGTTAAAAGGCTCAAACTGACCATTCTTTCCCTTCCTCTCCTACTCCATATTCTGCTCTGAGTCCTCCACCCGCAATTACCACCAATGTTATGAGGCTCCTGGAAGACACTGAGCATGCTCAGTGTGTATCAGGTTGTTGAGGGTGTTACACTGGAGTAAGTTCCACTAGGCACCACATGATTTACTTCAGCCCTGGATCACACAGTTTGGCTGCATCACTCATGCACTGCATGTCCAATCTCCCCCCCCCCGGCCCCGCCATCTCCTTCCTCATTCCTTTCACACTGTCAGTTTTCCAGTACACTTCAAAAGCATCTTGCAACTCAAGATGCCAATAACCATCCACCTCATGCCCAGCCTTGCCATGAAATGAGTATCCCAAAGCATCATGAAACCTCTCTAGGTACCCACATTCTCACTCTTAAACCCTTAGACCAGTGGTGAAATTCAGCCAGTTCTCACCTATTCTGCAGAACCGGTTGCTAATTTTAGGTTGGGAGAGGGAAGAAAGGCAGCCGATGGCCCTGAAGGCCGCCCTGAAGGACACAGAACCGGTTGTTAATTTATTTGAATCCCACCACTGCCTTGACGCTTTGAGAAGTACAACTTTTTGATCTCCTTTTGGGGAGGGGGGGCGTGAAAGATCTTGCAAACCTCTTGCCAACAATCTGACTGGTGTTCAAACCCTGCTGAAAGAGATTTGTACTGTCCCATAGAAGCCCAGCAAGGCCCTCTCCCAAAATAATCCAATCTCTTAAGCAACCCTATCAGCCTGCAAGATTCCTGAAGAAGGGAGGAGGTGAAATGGCCCTTTAGTTAGGAAGTTCTGCAAGTCTCTCTTCAGGGCAAAGAGTTATTGATTTTAAAACAATATCGTGCCTTTCTCTTTACATAGAAGGCACCTAAGGCTTTATGGCAGCACAGTCATCCTAAGTCAGCACAAAAGAGAAGGCTGGCATGCCACTGCCATATCTGTTGAGTCAGCTTCTGTCTGGCTTTTAATACAGTCTTGCCCCTCCCTGGAGCATCTCTCCAGTTGTTAGAAGTGAACCTCCCTGTATAGTTCTGTGCCTGCCTGCTGCCTGTGCTGGCTCCACTGTCCCAGAAATAGTAATCCTGGGGAAAAAACAGTTGCAAAGTGCCTGCCTGCCTGCCTTGTCCAAGCCGACTGTGGGTGTATCCTCTTTACTTTTGGAAGGTGGTCTGGTCTTGACAAAGTCCTGAAATACTACAGGTGGAACTGAAATATTTGGGAAATTTTTTTTTAATTGCCTGGCAAGCCAATTTTAGCCAGGTTCACACATTTGCTCTCCTGTAGAGACAAACCATGTGAGGGGTCACTCTGAAACGAGCAAGTGAACCCTGTCCCTCCTCTCTGCGTGTTCAGTTATTTGTACGCAGGGGCAAAAACTGAATGTGGGAAGAGCTTCTTCCCACGACTGGAACCCTGGAGGCAGGGCCGGCTTTAAGCCAATATGACCAATGTCATCACATTGGGCCCCACGCTTTGGGGGGGGCCCTCGCCAGTGCAGTGAGCATATTGCTTGCTGCTGCAGTCAGGATCTCTTAGGATTGTATGTAGGTCAGTGAGGCAAGCAGAGCAGCTTTACCTTGGGCCCTCTCAGCTGCCCCAGCTTCTGAAGTGCCAAAATGGGCCTCCTGGAAGCAACTGGCAGTGACGTCATCCTGTCACCATCAACTATTTCCAGGTGCCACATTTTGTGTATGGCACCAAAAGTGCTCTTCTTGGTGAGTGGGGGTCCCTGTGGGGAGTGTGTGGGGGCCCCACAGGAATGCCCCACATTGGGCCCTGCCACTCCTAGAGCCGGCCCTGCCTGGAGGGGCTAGACCAGCACAGCAGCAGCAGTTCTGGAGGAGTCCCCTCATGTGTTCGCTGTTAATGAGAGAAGGTAAACAATTATCACACGAAACTGTCAACAGACATAGGCCTAGGTATTCTGAATAACCCCTGATCTGCTCCAATAGCAGTCTCTTATAGGAACATACAGAGTTGAATAAGCCAAGAAGCTGCGATTCGCACTTCCCAATCAATTTATCTGGGGTAAAAGAAGTGGGTGGGAGAAGAAGCATTTATAGTCCAAGCTCTCATTCAGTTTCCATTAGCTGTCAAAATAGGGATTAAATGGTGCTGAACTGAGACAAAAAAACAAATCTACAATGAATGGCACCAGCTAGAAAGGCATATTTTGCAAAATTACAAATGTTGAGATACCATTTTCATTTATGAAATAAAATGTATAGGATTCTATCCCGTGCTCTCTCATTACATGGCTCAGGGCAGCCAACAAAACAGTATTGTATCAACAATAAAACTGTTAAAAAGATCACAGTACAGTATAAACATGGAAAGACAAAGCACGCATACGGCACAATTTGACCTATCACAGCAGAATTAAGAGGGGTGAAACCAAACTGCCTTCAATAACCACCTAAACCTCTCTCCCAGGGAGAGAGGGGGCCTATAATCTCCCTGGGGAGAAAGCACCAAAACTGCAGTGCTGCCACTGAGAAGGCCCTGCTTCCAATACGCACAGTTAAAGTTAAAGGTCTCAGTTAAAGGCAGGATGGAGTGGTCTGGAACACAGTAGCACGAATACTGGACAATGTCTTAACAATGCCTGGCTGCTGAGAAACAACAAATCAGGCCTCCAGCAAAAAAAACTTTGCTAGGAGGTAAACATGATTTGTCTCAACAAGATAACCAGCAAGTCTTCAGCTGAACTTGGTGCTAAAATGAAACTGCCCACAACCATCTCCAGACTTTGCCACAAAACTAAAACAGTTTCAGTTTCTCTTCAAGATCCTCCTTTACACAGCCACATGTAGCCATCTTCTCATGGTAATGAAGTGCTTTTCCTTTTAGTGAATCAAGCCTAAAAGGAAAAAAAATGACAGCCCTAAGATGCCTGTGTGCTCATTACAAGCAGTGGTAGCTGAGTAGCTACTATTGCATCTCCCAATGCCGGGAAGGCAACGGAGGCTCTTTGGAGGAAGGGGCGATGGGTCTCCTTGCCTCTGCACTGGCTATTTTGCCAGCGCAGAAGCCAGGGCCTCTGTGTCAGGCCATGTGGCCCAACTTGGAGGATAGGATCTGGTGGCAAGGATCACCACCAGCCTCACCCACGCTCCACCCCTCCCCACCCAGAAACACCCTCCAGCCCCACCCAGAAAGCCCACAATGCCAGCGACTGGTGCACTCACCGCTCACCAGCTTGCATTGCCACCTCTGGGCAGTATGGGGCTGGTATCAGGCTGGTGTTAGCCCAGCACGGGTGCTGGAGGTGCGTTATGGCACCTTTTGCGACAGAATTGTGGGCGGTACACTCGTCCCACCCACGCTAAGGCCCATAGGATTGGGCCCTGAGTTGGACAGCTGGATAACGCCCCACATCCGCTCCATCATACATATAATAGATTCCTTCTGCTACCTTTGAACTGGGATTATTTGCCTCACTACTCTGCAAAGTGTAAAATATGGTACTGGCATGTTTTCAAAGGACTCCTTGGAATAGGCATCTACAAGTGCTGCTGTGGTGAGCAGATACCCAGATTTCTTCAAGTTTGGAGGACTCTCTCCTGTTGATCAAAAGAGCCTCCTGCCATTTTGTATCTTCCTCACACCCCAGCCCAAATGAGAAAAGCCTCCTTTCAAAGCTCCCTATATATAACAGAGGATTTTGGGGACAGAATGGGTTAGGAGACCACAAATAATGTTTGGCTAGCAAGCAAAAGCCTGAAGCATCTTTGTTTGAAAACTGTACACTAATATTTAAGCAAGGCCCTGGATTTTCTTGCTTGATTGCAAGGAAAAGGTGTCTGCCCAGCAATCACTTTCTCTCTCGGTCTAGGGATGGCAGCTGCATAATGCCAGAGAGGCAGTGGCAAGGATTCCCACATATATACTAACGAGAATAGTGTAACACACACTCAAAATCAGAAAAGAAGCGGCCAACTACTGATGGGCAGACGCCCCAATGATACAGCACATGTGTGATTAGGGACGAAGCGACCTGGCACTCCTCTTGCCCCAAAGGATTTTGGGATTCGCTGTTTTTCAGAGCAAGTGCTAGCGCCAAAGATAGAGGGGCGAGGGACTTCGTTTCCCGGCATGACGTACGAGGTGCGCCTGGATAGTTCCAGGGCCTTCAGTAGTCTGGTGAGGCGCAGCCCCTCAGTGAGTCTCACAGTTGCAAATGGGCACGAAAACTACGATGTCCAGAATGCCACGCACCACTCGCCCGGCCTTACTCCACTTAAAACTGCTCCGACTACTGTAGCAATAATTAGGAGGCCCCATGACCAGGCATACAGGCTGGAAGTCAGGGAGATCGCGACAGCTTCCGCCCGGCCTTGCACAGACGGACTATGCAGCTCCGTAAAACTACAATCCCCAAGCAGCAAGCAATTTTTCAAAAAAAGCGACTGGACCGCTGAGCCTATCGGGACTTGCAGTGCTTACTTGATTCTCTAACGGCAGGCTTTACCGGGACGCTAGGCCTGAGAAGACTACAAGTGCTATGATGCCTTGCGCAGGGTGGGATACCCTCCCTCCGGAGGCCCGGGTGGGTGGTGGTGCCGAGTCTATGGCAACAACGGCGTTCCCTCTAGTAACCGGTTCTCTTTCAGCGGCGCTTACCGGGGTATCAAAGGAGAAGGCGCACTCATCCTTATGGACACGGTCCCCGGCCTTAGGTACCCGGATGGATGGCAGCACGGAGAGTAGCGCTTCACTCAGCTCCGCCATGACAGCTGCTTTCTCCGGCACCGCCCACAGCCAATCCTTAACCAATCAGAGAACGACATACGCTAGGTTTTCCAACCAATAAGCGTGGCATAAGGTAAGAGGGACAGTATAATTCTTAAACCCCTGAGATGCGCACATAGAGGTAAGATAACAGGAGGGGACATGACATCAGTATCTTGAAGCCATGGATATAACAATATGGCTGACTCAGATCATTGCCGCCAAAGATTGCCGCGAATTCACGAATAAAAATCTCCCTGCACGCGTGTAAAAGTTAATCTCAATGTCTTAAAGCATGCCTGCATGTTCTGAATACGGGTGTGCGAATCGCTGTACGAAAAATGGGATTTAATTTCCACGGAAAGATTCATGTATTCACATTACGTCGGTTCAATAAAACTACCGTTCAGTGAGTGCATTTTTTTGAAGCTGTGTAATTTCTTGTTGTTCCTAGCAGTCTTATTCACCATTTTCAGACACCCACTGTTAATGGTCTAGAAGGAAAAAATATATATATTTCCCCCCTCCTTTCCCCCCCTTCCCGTTTACACTTTTTTCCCACCTTCCATTTTCTACGGTAATATTTTCGAAATTCTGAACATTAACAGAATTTGGTTTTTTTTTGGGGGGGGGGTGAGTGTAGAAGTTAAAAAAAATACTCTTAGTAGTCTAGAAGTAAAAAAGAATTCCTCTCATATTGACAACTACTTGTGTTATGAAGAGATTTTAATGTAATTTTCCTACTGTAATACTTATGAAATTCTGAACATTAACAGACATTTTTTTTTATGGGGCATGGCCGTTTTATTTTTGCTTGTGTAGATTTCAAAAAATAAGTCTGAGAAAACAGTGCAATCTAAGTTTAAATAGACAGCAAGTAGCATTTCGTCCGGTGTGTTCAGTAATATAATTATGCGGAATTAAACCTTGTAAGTGCATATTAAATCATAATCAGGTTACCAATAATGTTTCTCCACGATCACACGTTTTTATTTTGGTAAATTTTTACTTCAGGAGTAAACTATTCAGTCCTAACCAGTACCAGAAAAGCAATCTGAAATGCTTGGAATAAGGATTGTTTTGAGTAGAACAACATGGCTGCTAAGCCCGCCCCCTGGCCTCATTCGGCTGCTATCTCGTCTTAAGGCATGTCCTCTCCTGTTATCTTACCTCTATGGACGCGCATAAGGATGGGAACTAATTTGTTTGGGCCGACCTCCCGGTGTATCCTTCGTGGCCTATCAGAATTTCTGTTCTTAAACGGACAGCCATCTAATCCAATAAAGAATGCAGTTGTACATTCAGGCTAATGGAAACGCTCGATTTGTCTCCCGCCTCTTCGAATATTGTTGGACAGAAACGTGTTATTGGGTGAAAACGTATTGTATTTGCCCAAACTAGCCAATAAGGTGATGCGGGCGGGCAATAGGAAATTGTCTAGCTGATTGATAAAACCTCTAGCCAATAGAGGACCGGGCGTAGAGGCGGATTTCAGCCTTTTAACCAATTGAAAAAGAACCGTGATAAGGATCGGAAAACGGGATACAATGTGTTTCCTAGGCTAGGGAAGGGCCGCTGCTATGAATGAGTGGCAGTGGCTCTGTCCAATCGGAACTGTAGTGTAAGGACTACGAGAGAAAGCGGGAGATTCGAGTTGCCGCCAGCTCGGGTTTTAAGTGGGAGTGAAGGGAGGGGAGTCGTACTAGGGTGTAACGGAAGGAACGTGGGTCTGCTGGTCGGGAGACGGAGAGCAGGTGGGTTCCTGGTGGCTCGAGGTTCTGCAGGGAAGGTTGCTACATGGGCGGTGTTGTTGGTTGTCTCCTTCCAGTTTTCTGAGCCTCCCTCTGCAGTGGTAGAGCCGGTGCATCTCCCAGGGAACCAGAGAAGGTGCCGAAGAGAGCGCCCAAAATGATGACTGGGCTGGGGCACCTCCCTTATGACGAAGGACTGCCGCGTTTGGGCTCTTCAGTCTAAAAAAGGTGCCTGAGGGGGGCTATGATAGACAAAACTGTGCAAGAGAGGGCTAGAGGGATTTTCTCTCTCAAAACACCAGAACCAGGGGCATCCCCTAAAACTGAGTGTTGGGAGAGCTAACTCTCTGTTCTAAAACTCTGTTAGCTCTGTTCTTTTATCTGTTCTAAAAGAAAAGATTACCAGCTTTATCCAGCTGGTAATCTGTGAAACTTCTTGCCACAGGATGTGGTGATGGTGTCTGGCCTGGATGCCTTTGAAAAGGGATTGGACTGATCTTCCAGAAAAGTCCATCACAGGTTACAAGCCATATTAGTTGTGTGTATCTTCCTGTTTCTAGAGGTGGGTTACTTCTGAATGAGAGATACCCATAGCTTGTTGCTACTTGTTTGTCTCTTATCATCTTTGGTGCTCTCTGAGGCATCAGGTGGGCCACTGTGAGATACAGGGAATAGATGGGCCTTTGGCCTGATCCAGTGGGGCTCTTTTCACATTATCTCAAGAGTTCAGACTATGGTCCTGCACACACTTTCCTGGGAGCGAGTTCTTGTGGGACTTGTTGCCCAGGAAGCATGCAGGGGATGGCGCTGCAAAGGTCCGTGTCAAATCTTGTGGCTAGAATCTTGTAAGGGAATGTAGGCTTTGTATGGAAACTCCTGTAATTTCCTCTGCCTATATGTGGCAGTCTGGAGCTCTTCTCTGCTGCTCACACTTTCTTTCTTTGTAAGAATGTGCTCTTAAGGGAGGGTGAGACCCTCCGGGTTTCCCTTGGGTTTCTTGCTCACAAAGGCTGGCAGCCCCAGGAACTGCCACCTGCTGCTGGAGTCTAATAAATCTAATAATGAGTCTGAGAAGCCTGGTTGGGGGAGACCCCTAACAAAGCCCCTAGAGCCCAAACTTTTTAGCACCACTTTTTAAAAGGATGCTATTGTGACTCACCTAGCTTTGCAAGATTAAAAACATGGTTTCACTGCTGCTCAAGCTTCTTGTGTTTATCCTTTTTACTATGGAAGGAGGGACCTCCACCTGGAGCGTTTCTTGAGCTCAGTGTTCATCAGACTGGGACCATTCTGCTGACCTTGCATTCCCCTTCGCAGTGGACTGAGGAATGTTTGCCTACTCATGAGTTAACACACACGTGCTGCTCTGTTTGCATAGACTCAATACATTTTCCTTGTCAGCTATCAGCTTGCCAGTTTTGCAATCCACCAAAAATTGGGTTGTGACCCACTTGTGGGTATTGACCCAGTTTGGGAACCACTGCCCTATTGATGTTTGGGTAGCCATACATAGAAGGGAAAGTCCCACTAGAGAGGATGGGGTCTCCTTGTGGTCCATGCTCCAGAGCAGCACTCTGTCTGGCCAAATCTTGAGCATTGCAGCTCTTGGTGCAATACTGAGAGAGCTGGTGCATTGAGGTGGCGAAGACTGAGCTGTGGATTGTGGCTTTCTTTGCTCTAGTCTTCCTCTGTCATGAACTCACTAGGTGGCCTTAGGCAGTGGTGGTGAACCTATGACATGCATGTCAAAGGTGACATGCCACAACGTTTGGGGTGACACAGCAGCATTTACCAACGCCTGACAAAAACAGAATTTGCTTTTCTCATTTTTCATTTTTTGTAATTATTTGGTGTTTCTTTGTATAATACAAAGCACCACATGTGATTTGATTGTAGCTTTAGTTTAAATAAATGAATATAAATAATTATTTGTCTTTTGTTGGGGGGGGGGGGTTGACACACCAGCAGAATCAAGTTAAGCATTTCCTGAAGTTTTGACACACCGAGCCCAAAAGGTTTGCCATCACTGGCCTTGGGGCAAGCTATCCCCCACCTTGGCCTCAGCCCTACCACAGCTGTGATGTATAGATAATATTTTGCCATGGGTTGTAGTAGAAATAACGTTAGGATAATTCATGCGAAGAGTTTTCCATGCTCTGGTAGTGCTATACAAATGTTAAGCATTACTATTATAAGAATAAAAGATTGGTACACAAGAACTGGTGGGTAGTAATCTCTTTATCTACCAGTTGGCCTGAAATGGGATGGCAAAGTTATTTAGCGCAACCTGTGTTGTGCTCTCCCATCCTACCAACTTTTGAGTCTAAAATGATGATTCTTGTTGAACAGAGGCAAAAGAAAAATAACAATAAACAAATACGTTGGATAACCCAGAACCTGCTATAGACTCCAGGTCTTTAATGTCTGAGGGGACATCAGCAAGTAGTGGGGCAGGTAAGTGATAGGAAATTCTACAGTTTGGGACCACAGTTTCTTCATCTAGCAAAACTTTAAGGCAAGAGGCTCTTGGATACATCATAGGTGTTTGAAAATAGTGTGATTTTTTTTTTTTTGTAGATTTCGTGATTTGAAAGGCAGAAAGCAGTGTTGTGTTCTTATTCCAAATTCTAATTTTTATTAATTTTAAATGCTTTTAACATGTACTAGGTAGGTAATACAATGTAAACAAACATAGCCACAGTATTTCTAATTGAAAAAGTTATCTATTTTAATTTCTGGAAATTAAAGCAGTGTGTGTTTTAACAAAAAAAAAAAAATCATCCCTAATCATAAGGAATCAATATAGTAACAACTGTGTTTATAAATATTCTGAGGGTTGAGGGTAGTTCTTGTTTGGCAACAGTGCAGGAGGGGAGACAATTATGTGTTGGTTTGGAATGCTGTATTATTGAGTCTTGGTACTCTTTTTCTTGGTTTGTAAGGCTGGCCACAGTGACTTTTTTCTTTCTGCAGAATTTGTTGTCTGTGGAGGAATTGGACTTTGAAGAAGTTGCTGTGTCCACTTACTGCTGATATGGGGGCTTCTGAGAGCTTCCCTGCTACACCTAGCTGTAAACCTTTGCTTAATAAGCACCTGGAACATGTTAGTGACCCCCGTTCACCTACAGCTGGGATCTTGCGAACCCCTATAGAGGTATAGTGAATTCAATACCTATCTTCAAGCCAAAAAAAGTGCCTGTTGCATACAGCGGTTTGTTCTGGCATATGCTTTCTTTCCATGAATCTGGAACTCTAACCTTTACATGGGCTGTTATTCTTGCAGGTAGAAAGTTCCCCCCAAGAGAGTCTTCTACATGATCTCAATGAAGACGAATTGGTAGCCAATGATCAGAGCCTGAGCCAGGACCCTCGCTCTCCAACACCTGGTGTCTCACGTACGCCAATGAAAGCCATAGTATCTGGTAGGTGATGATATGACATTCCACAGTCTGAATTGAGTTCCCCAGACCACAATGCAAACTTATTTGGAGCTCTTTTCCGTTACGTTTTTCTCAGACTTGCAGCTTCCTTGGCATAAATAAATAGCTTTCCCCATGACAAGGTCTGGTGCCTGCACTGTCAGAGCTGTGGGGATTCCCCAGATGTTGTCTCCTCAGATGTTTTGCTGATTCTGCTTTTGAGTTGTTTCAATATAATTTCTCAAACTTCTAAGATTTCTTCTAAGTTTACTCATCCTTCTGGAACTTTCCCCATGCCAACCTCTTATTTATTTGATTTCTCTCTCTCTTTGATTTAAGGATCTCCAAAGCAACTTACATAAAATTGCTTCCAATCCTTGTGAGGTATATCAATTATTCTGGGGTGGCAACACCACTTCAAAACCTCAAGTCTTATCTGATTGTGGCTGTCCTTATCCCCTTCTTTCCTACCCCATGTCAGACTGCCTGGAAATGGTCCACAGCTGTTAGACTCCTTGCAGGCTTTCAATAGGCAGCCCCTTGGAGAGCAAACCCATTAACTGCTGAATGAACTTGGATCAGGCAGGTAAAACAGTAAAAATACAAGAAGCTTTTTAAAAGGCTGAGGGGACAAAGCAATGGGGAGGGGACTTCACTGGATCAAAGCAAGATGCATATAAAAACACCAACCAACTGAATGGGGGGATTGTTGGCAAGGAGCAGAATGCAAGTAGTACACAAAATATTTCCTGATACAATTCCTAATTATTGTCCAGATTCTTGTAAACCCTGGTCCAGAATTCAGGGTCCTGCACTTGTAGTCAATGGGCATGACTTCTGGCAAAGCAGCAGCTGCTTTCAGTGGTAGACTGAGAGCAGCCCACCTAAACAGCCTTATACATTACCTTAAAACCTAGGCCTTTGACAATGTTCATGAAGTCAAGAGTCTTGGGGAAAGTACTGTACTGACTACTGTAGCAAGATGTCTCAGCTGGTTTTTTAGCCCCTGATGAATTAAAAGGGCCCAAAAATAAGAAAAACCAGGGATTTTGAAACAGTATCTGAGCCCAATTGCCTACCATGGGCATTTACCTTAATAGCTCCTCTTCTAGCTACTACTTGCAGAGTTACTGCTCATGGCATTGAAGGGAGTGAGAAGGCCCCCTCTCTAGCAACTGAGCCAACAACCAAAAGCACATGGTCCTTGCTGGGCTGTCCATATCCAAGATTTTCCACTTCTGCTGTGAGAGCTTGAATTGGCTCTTATTCCTGGATTTTGCCTTACCTCCCTTCTAGACACCATAGACTGCATAGTGAAGCAGCTGAGTGAAGCCTTTGTGGCAGAGGCAGTGGAGGAGGAACTTCTCCGAGAGGAGATCCGCCATCAAGGCCAGAAGTCTGAAGAGGACTTTGTAGTGGAGGAGTCTTCAAGGGAGGAAACTTCTTCTGGGGAAGCATCCCAAGGGAGTATTTCATGGACAGAGGAGCGAAACAAGCAGGCACCCTCCATCACTTGTGTTGCGACTGCAGCAAGACCAGCTCACTTTGGCAATAACCTTTGTTCTTCAGGTGAGCTTTTGGTTTTCTCTGTTGTTGCATGGAGGGGAAGCAGGAAAACAATGGAGCTGCCTGAATAGGAAAAGAAAGGGTGGGTGGGTGGGTGGGTGGGTGGTGCTGGTATCCAATGCTGTTCAATAGCATCTATAATACATAGTGTTCAGACTCCAAGGAACTAGGACTTGGCTTGGTTTAGCATTTGTAATAATGCAACCAAGCAGCAGGTGTCAGGCAAACAATCCCTTTCTGCCAGGTCCCTGGTGGGTGGATTTGTATCCAAGGGGGGAAAACCCAAGGGGAATGCAATTGCTATGGTAGCTGGAACAGCCCCATGCACACAACTCCTTCACCCCACTGCTGCTGCATGTGCCAGATCACATGAAAAGGAGGACAGGATGGCAAGGGCAGTGGGCCAGGGGAATGAAAGCTCTTCAGCCTCTGTTCTGAGGGCTTTGAGAAATGCTACATGCTGAGCAACTCACCTGTCTCTGCCTCTTTCTTTTCCAGGGAGTAAGTCGACAAGGCGCAGAGCCAACAGCAAAATGCTGGTAATGTCAGCAGGTGCTGGACGTTCGCCCCTTTGTGTCCTGCAGGATGACAATTCTCCAAATTCCCTTACTTCTCACCAGGTGATATGTTAAACGGGGAAAAGCCATGGGGGAGATTTTATATGATCCTGGGAATGGTGTTTCTCTTGTCCACCAATCAAAAGACTACGACAATGATACCCAAACTGTTTTGACTGGCCTACTGAGCCATTGACTACAGCTCACTATTCTCCTTAGGGCTACAATCCTAAAGGTGCCGTATTTGTTTTTGCAAGGGTTCCGCAGCTCTCCTGGCTGGTTGAGCCACAGCTCAGTTTGGGAACCACTAGGCTAAGTGTTCCTCCATCTCTGTTTTATTTTTGAGACTCTTGACTCGGCAACAAGAGAAATGTGGAGGCTTTACAAAATTTGAGTCTTTAACACAACAATAATGAGTCTGGTCCAATAATGGCTCCTCTTGAATCTGGAGGCAGGCCATGTCCTCATTTTATGCTGAAGTATGGTGCATGTGCAGGTAGTTGACCTTTCTGTGCTTAGGGATGCCAAGAAGGGCCAGTGTAAGTTGGTAGGCTGTTTTTTGCCAGTGTTCTGTCTCAAGTGACCATGAGAAGGGGGAAGAAAATCCTAAACACGTTTCAGATTGGGAACATGTGCCGCATTTACCCCTAAATTGAACTCAACCATTTGTGGTTGCAATGTGACATGCTAGTGGGGCTGTTTGGGGCACCTGAAGGAGGCCCTTATCCTTCCAGGTGGATAAGGATACACCTGGGAGGATAAGGGCCTCCTTCAGGTGCCCCAAGCAGCCCCAACTAGCATGCTTTTATTTCCTCAATAAGATTTGGTGGGAGCTATTGTCTTTAGGCACAAAATAATAAACAGGCCAGAATTCAGGGCATCACTGGCTCTTGAGTAAAGCCCCTGTACACTCCCCCCAGATGGTGGACAGTTCAGCCTCTACTGATAATAAATAACCAGAAATTAGGTGTGGCAAAATGTGCGGAAAAGGGACTTGTGGTTTCCCCATCTCCTTGAGTGGGGGCCCCTACAGTATTCTTGACTTGGCTTTTCCAGATAGGCCACAGCCCAGACGTGCCAGAAAATTGCCTGACTGGAGACTTCAAGATTGGACTGTCAAATCCCTAGCTTTCCTCTGACACAGTAACTGTTCTTTCTCTCCAGAACAAGAGGCATCCTTCAGTGGCAGATAACCAAGGAGAGCACAAGGAAGGAGTGCTGAGCTCTGGGCGAAGCCTCAAAGCAGGCAGCTGCAGCTGGGACTCCTTGAACAAAGAAAATCAACAGTGTCGTTTGGTGGAAAATTAGTCTCCTTCAGCCACCCCATCATTTTTTGGCCTTGGGCAAGGAGGCTTCAAAGAATCGAGAGTTTGAAGGTGCATTGGGACTCTTGTCTCCCCCAGCAGTTTTTTCACCCTTGTCAGTTTTGTCCCTGAGTAGAGGAGGAGCTACCTTTTTAATGTGCTTCTTGCATCACTAATTTCATATTTGTTTTTCCATGTATAGATTTTTGTGTGTAACTCTTCTGAAATATCTTCACTTCTTCCTGTTCACTGCTTCACTGTTTTGTCTATATTATAGAAAATAAATTTCCTTTAGAATGAAATAATGGCTACCTAAGGTAGTTTGCAACTTTTAGCACAGCTAATGATGCTTGGTGTCAGTTCCTTCACTTGAAAGAGGAGGTTCACTGGGATAGTCCTTCTGGTAGCTATAGTACTCTATATACTGTAAGATAAAAGTGAACTTGGGAAAGGAGAACTGAATGTGGGAACAACTAATTCTATGCATACTGACCTGGGAGCATGCTCCATTGATGGCAAAGTACTTGCTTCTGAATAAATATGCACAGGATTGTACAGCTTGATTGATCTAGCAACAAGAATCAATGTGTAGGGAAAGCACATGCCTTACATGAACAGGGTCCTGAGTTAAATACTTAGCCTCTTCAGATTTAAAAAAAAACACCTCAAATTGCTAAAGCTTTGGAGAGTTGCTTATAGTCAGAAGAAACATTCAACCCAATGCCCCAACAACATAAATTTGGGGTACTATGTTTAGGTTTTTCTTGTATTTCTTAACAGGCATGATTTTGACACATGCTATAGACCCAAGAAATAAGCAACAGCTGACTTGTTTCTGGTTACAAGGGAGGTGGGCAAATCTTGCTGCATTCTCATTGTCTTATCAGGTCTTGTAGCTCTTTGCTGTGTGAAGGCCTTAACAATATGAAATCCTAACTACAAGCATGGCCTGGTATCCACTGATTCAGTATCCATGATTTCAAATATGTATGGATATTGGGATGCCTATTTAAAAGATAGGCAAACATGAAACAAATCTTTTTTACCTTGCTGCAGCAAAACCTTGTTGCAGTGCAAAAAATTGTTGCACTGATGTTCCCCTAGCTTTAAAAAGGCATCCCTGGTATCTGCAGCTTAAGGTATCCATGGTGGGATCCAGAAACGGCATGCCTGTACTTCCAAAATATGAGTTGTTGACCATTGGTTCATAATTCAATCTCATGAAGTAAGAAACCTTGTGTTGCCTCTAACAGCATCCCACCTCTTACCCTGAATTTTAAGGAAAAGGAATCTCCTTGTTTCAGGTGGGGAGAGGAAAGAGCCATGCTGTCATGCTTTAAAAGGTCACCAAAAAATGGCAAGGAACTACCTCTACCGCAAACTCCTCAGTTAACCTTAAACAAGCCACTCTCTCTTAGCCTCAGGCTTCAACCATGTTGATGAGACATAAACCCTTACCCCATGGGCATTTGTTCTATGGAAAAACCAGTGCAGATATGCTGATCATGAGGAGGGGGGAAGGATTAGGTGAATGTATCCAAGAGTTATTCTGCTGTCTAATATATATATGCAGGTGGGCCCTGTATCTATAGACCTATAAAGAACTGGCAACTCAAATACAGGCCTAACGCCATCTTAACAGGCCTGACTCCATCTTAGAAGTGCCTAGCCTGTTCCAGAGTAAGCTAACACAGACCACAGTCAGAAATCAAACTGACAGTGTTGGTGCCTCAATTCTTATCAGCTAACCTAGGGAACTTTTTGGGAGGCTTCGTGAGAGGCCCAACTCAAGGACACATTTATAGCTGTGAAGGAATTTGGGCGGAGGCAGCTGGCACATGTGTCCTTGAGTTGGGCCTCTCACGAAGGGAGGGCAATCACTCTCATGATTTACAGCTGTTACCAGGCAGAAAGGCAATTAGCCCTGAGTGCAAGAGGCTGGGAAGCTAAGGGCTATAAAAATCGCCCCTTGGCCCGTGTTTAATGTTCAGCTTTTCCTTGGGATGTTCCAGGACATGGCTTGAGTCAGTTGCTGAGTAGGAGAGAGCTGCCTACTTGCTTTCTATGATGCCTCATGGGTAATATCTGGCTAAGAACTTAAAAGTGTCAAGCAATGTTAGTCTCAGTAAGAGTTAGGAAGTTTAGAATTTCTTATTTTTAATTTGTTATGTGTTGTATCTCATTTCAGTTGCCTTTGGGCCTTGTAACCAATGAGTCTTGTTTTAAATAAAGCTTGTCAAGCTTATGCTTGGTTGTGAGTACGTTATGTTGGGGGGAAGCTGTTAAGGGTACTGGCTAAATCCGCTCCTTTTCCCGTTATCTTTGCAATAGGAACTGCTAATGGGTTTCTTTTAAGGCTGGTGTCCAGCATCTCTGCCTCTGGGTGAGTGAGGTTTGAGGTGTTTTGGAATTGCCTCGATGCTGGTACATTCTCCTCAGTGCTCCCCTGAGTTTGAGGCAGCGGTTTGGGAGCTGGTGGCATTTTTAGCAGGTTTCCTAAGTGCCTAAGTCTTTAGCAGTACTCATGGCCAGCCACAGTAGAATCAGAGGTCAGGCAATTAGCAGGCGTCTTTGTTAAGGGCCTGGACTTCTAAGGAAAACGCCCCATGGCTGGTTCTTTACAAGACCCCCATATCTGCAGTTTCAATTATCTGCGAATCAGGAATGCCCCTTTACCTACCTTTATTCTTTAGGTCAGTAAGAAACAGCCTTGCAGGGTGGGGGATAGGGGAGAACCCTTTACTTAACCCAGGGTTTCCTCTTACCTGTGGTTTCAGGCACTGGTGAAATTTGCCCAGTTCTGCAGAACCAGTTGTTAATTTTAGGTTGGGAGAGAGAAAAAAGGCAGCGGCTGCCCTGAAGGCCGCCCTGAAGGACATAGAACCGGTTGTTAATTTGAATCCCACCACTGGTTTCAGGTATCCATGAGGGAGGAACCTGTATTTACATTTTTTCCAGCTGCTGTTCAAATGGCCAAATTCTCTGCTAGCTGATTACTTCTGGGGCTGCAAGAACATGTTTGCTCAGGCCTGTCCCTTGTCATGCTAAGCCAGGGTCTTGACCCCAAATGATGTAGCTTGAGTCGGTCATCTGATCTGTCACTTTTATTTTGCCTGGGCTATAAAACTCCTGTTTGATACGGTTACATCTCAAAGCAGTGGCTGAGGGGAGCTATAGGGTGATGGGAGTGGGAAGAGTATACAATAGATGAGGGGTGAGGAATTGTAGGGCGATGGGGGAAGAGGTGGCTACAGGCAGACAATAGATAGGGTTACATTAAACATTCCCCTGGGTCCAGTGCCCAAGATGGGGGCAGCAAACTCTTCCTCCAAACAATGCATAGATTTAAAGCAACGAGCTAACTTATTCCTCCCTCCATAACAGGAGTCAAAGTGAATAAAGATCAGTGCAGAGTCCTTGGTATAGTAAACCTTTTCCTTTTCAAGGATGTTCGTCTGAGGGGACAAAGTTATGGTTAGGGGGATTCTGAGGGCCCTGTGTGGTATCTGTGTGTGTGTGGGAATGTATAAACAATGTGAGGGAACATTCCCTCAGGGAGGGGTGTTTTCGGGATGAGCGCCTCATGCCTGGTGGGTCTCTGGTGATTTGATGAGGGTGTTCAGTTACTTGGAGTGAGAGAAGGTGACAGTTAGGTGGCTGCCGCTCAATGAGGTGTGTCCCTGAAGCAGCCATGTTTTGTTTTGTTTTGTTTTGTTGGGGGGGTGCCCTGCCATGTCTTGCAGCTTGCAAAAGGCAGGACGATCTGGGGGGGGAGGGCAAAAAAGAGTTGTGGGAAAATTGGCCTGTGTGGACTCTTTCCCTGAGCTTCTTCTTTAGGTTGGGAAATGTCTTGTGGAGCAATAAAGTCTGCACAGAACAAGCAGAAATGCCAGTAGTACTCAATAAATGATAGGCCTCCTGACAGTCTCCCATCTTCTCCCATTTCCTCTTCAGTTCCAGATTTTCAGGAAGCTGTCCCAGGAACCGGTCGATACAGCCATGCCATCTGCAGTAACTCCCAAACAGCTCACGCGATTGTCATGTCCAGACAAGATTCCTGACAGGGAAGGAAAGGAAAACAATGTTTTGCTTTATTAGTATTGATATTTATATACAATATTACTTTTCAACAAAATGTTCTCAAAGTGCTTTATGTAGGAATAAATAAATAAATGGTTGCCTGCCAGAGGGCTCCAAATTAAAAAAAAAATCAAGAAGCAAAGAAAACACCAGCAAACAGCTACTGCGAAAGACAGTAGGCTGAATAGGGGCAGTTCTTCTTCTGCTTTTAAATATGCACTTTAAAAGGTGCTTCTTTGGTCAGTCAGCAGGTGTACATTTATCATATACTGCTTTTCTAGAATGGTAAGCAAGGCCACATTTTATGTTATTTTTATATAAGAAAAATATATAATCCAATATGTAAAATAAAATACAGTACAATCTGAAAACAGAAGCAGTGGCAACAAGATAAAAAGTTCATTAAAAGCTTCCTCTGCCTCCATCCTCAAAAGCACATCTGAATAATATTAATTTAGACTGGCAGCAGGAAGCTGCGAGGGAGCAACATGGATCACTGTGGGGCAGGAACTCAGATGTTTGGGTGCCACTACTAAAAAGGGTCTGTCTGTGTATATTTATTTCTCGTCGTCATCCATTAAGTTCTGAGGGTAGAGATACCCAGATCAAGGTTTTGGATGATTGACATATATGAGAAGGCTGACATGATAGGTAGGCCTTCATTAATGGTAGGTGACTCAGTCGGTGTGTGTTAAGTGGGAATATGGCCTATGTGCATGATAACCTTGCAGCATACAAAACATTTGCAAATTGTAGTGGTTTGGGAGTTAGATTTAGACCTGGAAAATCCAGGTTCAGATCCCCACTCAGCCATGAAGTTTCTGGGTGACCTTGGACAAGTCACTGTCTCTGAAGGTGTAATCTTAAACTGTGCTAGAACAGGCAGGCCAGCAGGCCTCCGCTGAATCCAGCAGCAGAGGTTGGGAACAGGCTGGAGCTTCCATGAGGCAAGGGCATGTTCATCCCCTTGGCCCGGGGTAGGTGCCAGCCCCCCTATGGGCTACTCAGATCTGTACCCACTATATAGCAAGTACAGATCCAAGCACACTTTACGGAACTTTTGCTACACCACAGGGCTGACGCAAGTAGCTTGCATCTGCTCTAGGGAGGCCTTGGATTGCACTCTCAGCCTCACCTACTTTAAAGGGTTGGTGTGAAAACCAAAGGATGGGAGAAACCATATTCACCACCCTGAGCTCCATGGAGGATATCTATATTATATAAAATTGGATGTGTGTGTGTGTGTGCGTGTATGTATGTTCCACCATAACTCTGGAATGCCTGGAGCAATTTACACCAAACTTGGTACACATAAGCCTTACACTCTGGAATGAAATACTGCGGGGGTAAGGCACCCCTAGGAGTGGGGGTGGGAAGGGGGTGACCTGTAAAAATAATCAAAAACAGCCGACATTAGTGTTGAATCCATAGTTTTTGGGGTAGCTGAGATGAATGGTGACACTCCCCATGCCGTTTAAGTCCAAGTTCAGCCCCAATCGGCATGGGGGGTGAGAAGGGGTGCAAGATACAGCGCTTGGAAATAGAATATCTGCAGCACGCTGATGGTGGCGTAGAGGACCCCATTTGATTTCAGATTTCAAAACTCATCCCACTTCTAGAAATACTGTGGGGGTAAGACACCCCTAGCACCCCTAGGAGTAGGGGTGGGAAGGGGGTGACATGTGAAAATAATCGAAAATGGCCGATATTAGTGTCCACTCCATAGTTTTCGGGGTCGCTGAAATGAACGGTGATACTCCCGATGCTGTTTAAGTCCACGTTCAGCCCCCATCGGCATGGGGGGGGGGTTGAGAAGGGGTGAACAATAAAATGACCAACATTAGTGTCAAATCCTTAGTTTTCAGGGTCGCTAAGCTGGAATTCCTGGAGCAATTTACATCAAACTTGGTACACATATGACTTACACTCTGGAAAGAAATACTGTGGGGGTAAGACACCCCTAGCACCCCTAGGGGTGGAGGTGGGAAGTGGGTGACGTGAAAATAATTGAAAACAACTGATATTAGTGTCGAACCCATAGTTTTCGGGGTTGCTGAGATGAATAGTGACACTGCCGATGCTGTTTAAATCCACGCTCAGCCCCATCAGCATGGGAGGGGGGGTGAGACGGGGTGAGAAATAAAATGTCCAAAATGACCAACATTAGTGTCAAATCCATAGTTTTCGGGGTCACTAAGCTGATTGGTGACAGTCCCAATGACATTTAAGCCCAAGTGTAGTCGAATAGAACTCTGTAGAACCTTCTGGAAATTTTTAGAAATTATTATGCCCCAGTCTGGGACTCCAATCTAATACTTGCCATGTGACCAGGCATAGTCACTGAATACAAGTCTATCAATACCGTAGTAGATGCCTGTGAGGTCGTCAATTTCCCATCAGACTTCCTAAACGCATTTGATCCGGCTGGACTGCCAACACATCGTATTTTACTTAAAGTGGGATCTCAAATTATTTTACTATGGAACCTCGAACCGCTAAAACTTTGCAACGGCACAAGGCTGTGTGTCAAGAAAATGCTGGGTAGTGTAATTGAAGCGACTATCTTAACAAGAAAGTGAGAGGGTGAAACAGTTTTTATCCCACAGATAACACTCATTCCGACAGATCTCCCTTTTAACTTTAAGAGATTGCAATTTCCAGTGAGATCACGATCAACAAGTCACAGGGGCAGTCTATTAAGTACTGCAGAGTGGATTTGAGATTGCCATGTTTCTCCCACGGACAACTTTATGTTGCTTGCTCAAGGGTGGGTTCACCCAAGCATTTATTTATTCTTGCTCCTGGGGGTGAAACTAAATATGTTTATAATCAATCTCTGAGTTAAATTAATATTATAGTGAATTTGTAAAAGATTTTACTTTATAATTTTTATACTATACTTTTAATTACCTGTACATAAAATTACTTCGATTTTACACTGTAGATAGAATTCATTCCTTTTCCTGTCTAATAGAAGCTTGGGATAAGTAAATACCCGGGCAACGCCAGGTAAGGACAAGCTAGTATGGTATAAAAATGTGAAAAATAAAGTAAATAAATGTTAACTCCAGAGTGTATATTTCTAATCCTCAGCATGACTATTCTCAACCTGAGGGAAAATGTTGCTGTACACAGAAAGCTAGTATGTTGCGAAGGAAAGATTAGAATCCTCCCTGACATCTAGCTTTCCAAGTGGAAACATTCAGTCATGAAATTCTCCCACCCTTATGCTGTGGTACAATCCAGAAACAGTTTGGCTGTGTGGTGTACTGACAGAAAAACTTTCAGTCAGGTGTTAGCCTGTCCATCTTGGAAGGGGGACATTCTATCCTTCACGATGGAAAACAGAACCTCTCCTTTTCTGAACTGGCTTTTCTGGGAAAGAGATGGCAATCTTTATTCTTGCAAGAGAAGGAGCCTGCTTAGAAAAAGCAGGCAAGACTGGAACAGAGCATGGCCCACTCACCAACACGCTCTGCTTTTAGAGAGTCCCAGATGTTGCAGTTAAAGTCATCGTATCCAGCCAGCAGAAGACGCCCACTGCGGGAAAATGCAACTGAGGTAATTCCGCAGATGATGCTCTCATGCGAGTAGACAATGAGCTCCTGGTCTGCCCGAAGGTCAAAGAGGCGGCAGGTGGCATCATCAGAACCAGTGCAGATGGCCTCACCATTGGGGAAAAACTGGTTCAAGACAGAAACAGACATTTCATTCTTTCCCATCCTCTTCTGCAGTTCTACCTCCTTCCATTATTCCACCCTGGCCTGGTTGCATAATTACTGTGTTTTTCTGCTCTGCCACCCTCCTCCTGTTTCAGCCCTGAGTCCTATCCTGACCCCACTCCACCCCACATCTGACAATGGGGGCTGTCCTTGGGCCCTTGAAGAAACGTACATTGATGGCATTGATATCCGACTCGTGTCCTATGAAGGTCTGGCGGCAAGTTCCCTCCCTGATATCCCACAGCTTGGCCGTGGCATCACAGGCTCCAGAGATGAAGAGCTTGAAGTCGGGGGAGACAGCCAAGCTCATGCAGTCTCCAGTGTGACCCAAGAACACAGTCTTCTGTTGTCCTGTTTCTATGTCCCAGAGGGCGCTGCAAAAGAAGTAAGAGAGAAACCCAGCTGTTATTCAGGCTGGGGGCCTTTGCAAAATAATAATCTAGAGAGCGGCGATGATCTGCCCAAGGACTCACTCTCTGTTCTGAGCTGGACCCCAATGAAGTGCCCAATTCTAAAGGCCCCTGTTATCATGCATCTGAGTCACTTCTGCCTAAAGTTAGAGTCAAGGGGCTTTTCAGTTTGCTCTTTCCCAGTAGGAAAATTCAAAATTCACACCTGATGCACGGTTGACAGAGGCAGATGGAGAGTGAGATGCCTAATGACAGGACTCAGATGGAGCCACAGTTCACAATATGGAGAAGGGAGTGAGAGCATGGGAGCTCCCCAAGCATCCCATGTGGCCAGCAAATCCAGGGAAGAAAGGAAACTGTGAGATCCCAGGAAATTTCTGGGGCCCCTCCTTTGGCTCCTGGGCCCCGTATTTGACCTGGGCATGGTTACAAATTACCCCTTTTGGCCCCCCCCCTCACTGGCCCTGAACAAACCCATTTCAGTTGCACTTTGCACTTCCACCCAGATTGCAGGCAGGGTGCTGCCGTGTCCTCCGGAGCAATGTTCTTTAACCTGTGGGTTGGGACTCCAGTGGGGTTGCGAACAGTGGTGGGATTCAAATAAATTAACAACCGGTTCTGTGTCCTTCAGGGTGGCCTTCAGGGCCATCCGCTGCCCAGAGGCGTTTCTACAGGGATGGCAAAGCTCTAAGTTTTGCAAGAAGCCTTACCCTGTCGTGTAAATCCCTCCTCTCCCTTGCTGCTGTAGCCAGTAAGCAACGCCAAGATAATAGGCTAAAACCGTGCAGGAGAGGAGTAATCTCCACTGCAAGGTAAGGCTTCTTGCAAAACTTAGAGCTTTGCCATCCCTGTAGAAATGCCACTGCCGCTGCCTTTCTTCCCTCTCCCAACCTAAAACTAGCAACCGGTTCTGCAGAATAGGTGAGAACTGGCTGCATTTCACCACTGGTTGCGAGGCCTCCTTTGGAGGGTTGCAGCAACTTTTCAAAGCCTGTGCAAGCTCCAATCCAATATTGATATCGCCTTATCAAAACTGAGTTCTTGATATAATCCTGCACAGCCTCTTCTCATTGTCTTGCCCCAGCAAACCTTGTCCTACGGCCAGCCCTGCTGAGGCTGTTACCTCAGGGCTGTGAAGTCCCAAGAGATGGGGGAAATGGGGTAAGTGAGGGCAGGGATGGGCAGATCAGGTCCTGGGAGGGGCAAAGGAATTACCAGTGGGTTCCCATTTTCATACTTCATTTCTTTATTTTGGGGGGGGGGCATGGCATGAAAAAGGGTGAAGACCACTGCTAAGAAGCAAAAATATGTGCTGGCTAGGGCCTGGTGCCCATATTCCCCTTTTGCAGCCCATATAGGCTGTTCTGTGCTGGTCAGGTCTCATGGGTTAACAGAGGCAAACTCACCATGTGGTGTCTCCAGAGCTGGTCACAATGTTATTGTCATCCAGGAACCGGCAGCAGGAGAGGTAGCCTGCAGAGAAGGGATAACAGCATGCAAAGCACTTTGAGCAGAAGAAGGAAGCCTAGAGCAGGACGGTCTGTGTAGCCTGCACTAACCTGCACTTTAATTGAGGCTATGTCCTTCCTTTGTGTTCACATTGATATGAATTGCTTTACTATTGCTTTACCGCTGCTCCTTGCTTGGTTATTTTATGTGTAGTTAATGAAACTAGAGTAAAATAATGAATTTTATTTTATTTTAACTACTACGTATATTTTATGTCAGCCGTCTTGGGTGACCACATTTGTGGAGGAAAGGTGGGATAGAAATACCCTAAAGGAAAATATTCTTGAATTTCTTCATCATGATAGTCCAAATTATGTCTCATGAAAAGTTGAATACGGCAATCTGCATATATCATGCAAATTAAGGAAAATATACATACTTTTATTTTGCATAATTCTGCAAGTTGCACTATAATAGGTACGTTTTAGTAAATTTATCTAAATTTATATAACACAGCCAGAGGAAAGAATCACACTGTGAAGGCTACATCTGGGACTAAGGATTTGGTGAATCACAGAATACTGTATATTTCTTAAAAAAAAAAAACCATTAAAAAAAAGATGGCTTAGACTAGCCTGCCTTGGACATTTGTTTCGGCATGGGAAAGATAGGATATAAATTCTTCAAACAAACAAACAAATTATCCTGCTTCTGTTAGTCATAGACAAGGAACTACACAGGGAACTGTAACCCTGATGACTGGTTCTCTAGCTTTTGAGATTTTACTATGTTGTCTATGCCTGCAAACATATATTTGAAATCCTGAGACCTAGAAACTTGATTTTTGTTTCAAATGAAAGCCAAAACCCTCAGTAAGATAAATTCTGCAGTATCACATTACATGTTTTCTCAGTGCTTGTATGGCAGTGGTTCCCAAACTGTGAGCCACAGCTTTCCACAGTGCTGCGGAAACCAACCAGGGGAGTCACAAAAACCTTGCAAAAAACCCTCTACCCTTTATAATGTTTGTAGCCTTAATGGGGAGCTGTGGCTAATGGCCCAGTAGGTCAAGGGAGCTGCCAGTGAAAAAGGTTTGGGAACCACTGTCGTATGTGAAGGCAGCCTAAACCCAGCTCTAGCTAAGACGGATAGGCAAACGGTCACCATTGTGAGCCGAAAGTTCCCGGTTCACTTTCACAGTTCCTTCGCGACTCTTGAGGTTGTAGATGGAGCACATATTGTCAAGACCTCCGCAGGCCACAAAATTCCCCGATGGGGCGTAGGCACAGGTCATGACCCAGGAGGAGCGGAGAGGGATCGCATGAACCTGGGATCAGAGGACAGTACAGAAAGCAAAGTGAGTTTGGGATTCCACCAGGCATGAGAGAAATGCTTCCTTGAGAGAAACCATTGGCTGCTGCAGGAGCAACTTCTTCGAGCCTTGGAGCCTTGGAGACTCAGGAATGAAATGCTTATAGCTAGGGGTGTAGCTAATGAAAGTGTAGCCCAGTGCAGACAGCCAAAATGTTGCCCCAGAAGTGAAGTCACAACAGGAAGTGATGTTGCAGTTTTTTTTTTCATTTTCAGGTTTTTTGGCCATAACTTTTGATAGAGTAAATATACTGTAGTACCCTCTGATTTCACTGCATTCTGCATTAAATTACTTTTCCAATGATATGTACTATGATGGTATTATTCATACATACCAAGGTTTTCACCATGTTGGTCACTGGTGTCAAGCTCAGATTGTTGCCCCCCTAAAGCTTGTAGCCCAGTGCAATTGCACCCCCTCTGCACTTCTTTAGATACGCCCCTGTTTATAGCTACAAGGAATGTCTAACATTTTCATCCCTGGTCTTGCTGACAGAGTTGGTGTTTTCACCTATTCTTTTATTTCTTACCTTGTTGGTTGTGTATGTGTCCCACACAATTAGTTTCCCATCTTGTGAGGCACTGACCATGAGCCTAAGGGAGAGGACCACAGACATGTTAGTATGGTTGCATTGACTGGGATCTTATGGCCCAGCCCCCTGCCTCATTCATTCTGCTGTCTCTTCTTGTGGCTCGTATACCTTGGCATTGCAACCAAGATTACATTACCTTTTTAGTATCTTTTTAAATGTTCTTGGTACTCAAACTCAAATGGTCAAGTAGACAAGTAGATTTATTTTTCTATACATCCAATGCACTTGTATAGCTCAGCATCACTATATAATAATAAAGTATCACCAACATACATGGGGCTTTACACTATAAACAAAAAAGGACAAATCTCTGCCCCAAGAAGCATGCAATCTAAATGTTGACAATGGGGGAGGGGGACTGGAGCAACAAACAGGAAAGGAGGAAAAGAAAAGTCAAGCACAATAGGGCATAAAAATGGGTTTTGTTTCAGTTGGGAATGAACTAAACCAAGGGGTTAAGCAAAGACTTGGTGGCCAAGGTGGGCTTTTGGGAGCCAGGGAGAGTGGGTAGCTTCCTCTTGATGATGTGGCACTACTTACTTGGAATCTGTGGACCAGTGACAAGCATAGATCTTGGCCAGGTGCCCGCGCAGGGTTCGCCGTGTACGCATCTGGATGCGCCCGACCACTTCAACACCGGAAACAAGCTGCATAGAAAGTGGACGTTTTAGCTCCTGCCGTCAGAGGCGTCAGGGATGGCATACGCTGCCCATCCCAGACTGGAGGGAACCCCATTCCTGTCTCAGAATTTTTCCTCTGGGGAAAATTCTGCCCAGTTATATCATGTTCTCAAACCCTCTTACCTGAGCAAGTGTCGTGTCAGCACAAGCTTTTCTAGCTTCCTGCAGAGAGAAAGAGAGGGAGAGGACGGCGCTGAAATGGCAGAAAGCAACAGGGGAGCTATCGCCTGCAATTTTTGCCAAAATTAGGACCCAAACTCCCCAGGACTCCCAAACCAGGATTAGACCTGCCTCAGAGGTTAGTCAGGTCATGTATTGGGTCAGGAAACCACCCATTTCCAACTCCTCTACACTCAGTACCAGTGACAGTATCCTGTGCACCATAGCCGAATGAGTATGGGTACCACGGGGAGGGGGACAGTTCGCATCCAAGGAGCTCTTCCAGGGAGATAGGAGAAAATACACCTCCAGCAAGTAGAAGCAACGGTGAGTTTCCCTTTTGCTCCAAGTAGCATTACCTCAATTTGCTTCTTCAACTCTTCAGCCTCCTTCTTCATCTGCTCTATTTCACCCATCTTGACAGGCTAGCTTTGGGCCTCCCACGTGGGGTCACCTGGGTCCTGCAGAGAGGGGGGGGGTAAAAAATCTCAGCTCTTTTATACCCTCAGCCCCTAGACCTTGAAAGAGGCAGTTTAACACAAATGGCACCAATAAGGTTGGCAACAGAGTTCCCCACCATTTGCCCTCCAGCAAACCATTCTGCAAACCCTAAGTCAAGGCTAAACAAAACCCCTGAACTCCCCAACACTGCCCTGCTAGAGATCAGTGGGGAAATCTACTCAGTAGCCAAAATATTGCAAGGGAGGGAGGGAGGGAGGATTCATTCGGATGCTACTGCCTCTTTCTCTGCCACCAATTCTTCAAATGCATACGGGATGGAGAGGTGGTTCAGTGGTTCAGATGATATCATTTGTAAGCAAGCCAACTGTGAAGATGCAGACTGCTGAGTAGCACCGAACTCTTTGCAAAAAGAAAGATGAGGGTGATGATCACATGACCCTGATGCCATTGCATGCTTTCCCCTGACAGTGGGAGGAAGAAAATGAATGCATTGTTCTTGCTCCTTGTAGATAGTATTAAAAGCCTACAACTGCTGTTTACTGGGGGAATCTCCCAATGGGTGGATTCCGATAACCAATTTAACTCATTTGGATTGACTTATAAACTCACTGTAGGGCAACTGCAATCACATGATTGGCTGACTGGCTGTAGCACTCAGCTCTGCATTCAAATAAGTATTACCTTGCCCCTGGATGCTCCAGTTTCCACTCAGATGCAGAGGCGCAGTCATGTATGCCACATTGGGTGTGGCCAAAGATACTAAAGGCAGCATGCTGCACAGCAAGCCCAGAAGGTTTATCCCACCCCGATGGGCTGCCGTACCTAGCTGGTGGACTGTGTTTGTTGTGGGTCACAAATGTGTTTATTAAGGATATTTATACAGTATAAATTCCAACCACCACCACCAAGTGATCAAAGTGTTCACATTGCAAAAACAATGAGAAATTGCCCTAAAGGAACTCACCGTCATTGTAAAAGAACAAGGGAGACAGTAGCAACAGCCACTGGGCAGGATACTATATTGAGAATGATAGGAACAGTTGCAACTTAAAAGGTGCCTCTTTGCCCAGCTAGCAGGAGTGACATGCAAATTATGCATGTTTAAACTGAACAGAGGACCACATAGGAGCATGCACAGGAGTGGCCATTTTCCGCATTTGTGAGCACATTTTGCTTACAGAAGTAAGATGGAGCAAGTAGCTTGAACAAGAGTGGATCCCTTCAGACCGATGGAGAAAGATGATCTAAGGAAGTGGTTCTCAAACTGTGGGTCGGGGGACCCACCAATGGGTTGCAAGTCCATTTCAGGTGGTTCACAAAGTACCTAGAGCAGCTATATTGAAAATATAAGGAAGATGGGATGCTGGAAAAGGGGGAAGGCTGTGTGATTATTTTCCTTGTGTCAAGGTTGTAAAAAGGTTTTTTTTTCTTCTGATTCACTCTATCGGAAAATGGCTGAGAGAGAATCCAACTTCTTGCTGCATCCTCAGGAAAGCATCAGGCTCTGGCATCACTATGATGGCACTTCAGGCCATGACATCACTTCTGGTGGGTCCTGGACAGTTGTCATTCTAAAAAGTGGGTCCCAGTGTTAAAATGTTTGAGGACCACTGATCTATCACACGTAATGTGAAGGGTCCCTTCCAAGTGCACATTCAAAACCACACACATAATTATCAGGTTGGTGTCTGAAGATATTGTGAATCTGGAGAGAAGAGGTTCAAGGTAAAGGCAATAGGCACAATCCAGCCAGCTATAGGCAAGGCTTAAGCCCCATTTAATGCAGTGGGTGAGTTAAACAGATGCGTCATCCACCTCCACTGGTACTGACAAGACTTAGAAATGGTACCATTGGTGGGATTGAGCCTGACAGATGAGAGCTTTGCAAACAATGGCGTGGCTCCAAAATGTGATTTAGAGCGCAATCCTAAAATGGAGTTAGGCCGGCATGGACAACTGTCAGCCCACAGTTGTCAGACGTACTAAGAGGCCATGAGACATGACCCTTCCTTCACACTGACAGCTACACCTGCAAAATGACTGCTAGAATCTTCTGCATGCCCCCCTGCTTCTCCAACCCTACAAGTGTATTTCTGCCTACTCAAGTGGCAAATATTTATTTATTTATTTATTTATTTATTTATTTATTTATGAGATGTATACCCTGCCTTTCCTCTGCCAAGGCAGATGTCCAAGGCGGCTTACAATTATTGGAGAGGGGGAAAAAAAAGCAAAAGTCTACATAAAAATAATAAAGCAATTAAACAAGCAATAAAATATAAATAAAAAACCGGCTAAAAAGAAATTGCTTGGAGGGGGGCAAAACTATTTACAATGCAGGTTTTGCTGCAGGGTTACAAGAGACAGACATACCAACATTAAAACGCTAGACGAAACAGAAAAGTCTTGAGCCCACGCCGAAATGCCGTGAGGGAGGAGGAAGATCTTAGATCCCCTGGTAGGGAGTTCCATAACTGCAGTGCCACTACTAAGAAGGCTCGCCCCTCCCCCATCCGGGCCGCCAATCCCCTAACTTGAGAGAAAGGCGGCGCTTGCTGGAAGGACCCCTCAGATGACCTAAGAGGGTGGGCCGGAATGTAAGGGTGAAGGCGGTCCAACTGCCACCCTATCCTGTTCAATTCTACTCCCCAGTCATCCTGTTCCCTGCTGCTGAGGATTACTAGCCCTTGCTCCTGTGACTGCAGAAAGTTTGCACCAGTGGTGTAGCTAAGAGAGGCCACAGGGCATCACACCTGGGGGCATCAGGGGGTGCATTTCTGAGGCCAGGTGAGGCCATGCACCCCCCCCCTCAAGCCTCAGAAGGTCTTCCAAGGCCTGCCACAGGCCCTTGATACGTTGATCTATAGAAATCAGCAAGTGAAACATTTTCAGGGCATAGACAAACATTCTCACTTGGTAGTGTTTGTGAAAGATGCAAAGTTGCCTTTAAAGTTACAGGATCAGAACAAACCTGAGTCTGTTTTCTGGCCGCTTGGCTACCCTACTTTTGGGATCATGGCCTTGTGCTTCTACTTCCCTGCCTTTCAAACGGCCTTTCTCAGTTCTGCGCTTGGACAGCCTACTCTTTGATTCCTGAACACTAAGCACAGGCGGGCCCTCTGGTGGCATCTGAGAAGGATTGCTAGAGGAAGTTTCATTTTCCCATATTGTTATAATAGTGGTTGCTATTATTCAAATGAAAACTGAGTGTCTTATAATTTCAACAAATGTTCTGGTCTGGACCCTTCGTTCAGCTGGCCAGTGCAAACTATATCTGATTTGTATTGCCCACGGTCACAAATGAGAGCCTCAGTTATGTCAGAACTGTCGCAGACACAAGTGCAAGCCCCATATGCCATGAAGGAAGATCTTCCAATTCACTTGAGTGGACTGAAGCTCTTCAGAGACCCTACAGACATGTTCACTGGAGGCATCCCCACCACCTCCCATGTTCAGGCATTGCTACGGAGGTCAAGTCATTGTAAGGAAGCTTTTCTTGACCTACCACCCAGATGTTCAGAGACAGAGAAGGGCAGTTGAAAGGAGAGGTGCAGAATTCATGCTAGTGATATGACTGGAAAGTATTTGCTGGTGTGGTGTTTGTGCTAGCAGCAGTGATAATGGTAAGAAGCATTTTTCACTGATGAATACTTTGGAGTTATGAATTCTCTCAGGTCTGAAGAGTTTATATAAACAAGGTGCTTTGGTTCTTTTAATTTTGCAGACTACATAATCACTTTGACGGTACACTTTTGCCGTTTGGCTTGTAAACTAACTAATGATGGATGCAGGCAACCACTGATACCATACCATACACCTTTGCCTGATGTGTAGTTAAGAGCTTAATCCTAAGTGAGTCCTGATCCGGCACAGCCATCCCTCCGCCGACTCCAAGTGTCGCAAGCGGGCCATAACTCCAGGTACTCTGGAGCTGGCAGCACTGGCACAAAGATGTGTGCCAGCCTGGTGGTCTGCTGGCAGAAGATCCATTTCCTGCACCAGTTGTCACAAGTGAGTTCACGCTGGGTGGTGCCGGGGGTGGGAGAGGGTGGCAAGAGGGAGTTTTGGAGGCAGGGAGAGGGCATTTTTAGGTGGGTAGAGGGTGAATGTGGAGAATCTGCCCCGGAGGGGTCGGAGTCATGTGCCAAGGCCGCTCCATTGCCTTGGCCTCTCTTTGTTCCCATCAGACCAGCCATCCAAATTTGAGTCCTGCTGTTTTTGAGCAGTACCAGCCCTGCATAGGCCATGAAGGGAAAGGAAACCCCTTTGCCAACCTTGGGAAGCTGAATGATCTTGAGGTCTGAACGGCCTTAAGTGTGCAACACATCAAATGCTAATTGCCTGAAGGACCTGCATAAAGTACATGACGGAGTCAGTCATCATTTGTTGTTGTCTTCTGACTCCCTACCAGTCAAACACATCTCCCTCCTCCACCCTGTACAAACCGACTTGCACCTGTTCTGTACTGGTCCAAGGTGAGTGTCCTATTTCAGGAAGTTCCTGGAGTGTTTTGCATCTGGCCTGCTGATCCCAGGGCGGGATAGCTAGTGATAGGGATCACATTGCTTGAGTGATTCAGGGAGAGGCTGGGACAAGAACAACAGAAAAGCCTTTCCTGGTCCAAGAAACATCATGCATATTAAAGAAAAGAATAAGAGGCTGGCTAAGAGACACAATTTTTAATCTGAGAGGTTATCAACATATTGTAGAGGATGTAAGCAATTTAGATGTATTACTCCACTCTTGCTTTATATATTCTGAATTTAATTTTTGCTTGTTTAGTTTGTTTCTTTTTATATATTTGAGAGTTAGTAGTAGTAGTAGTAGTAGTAGTAGTAGTAGTAGTAAAGAAACATCATGCATGACCCTGCATTCTTTCCCTCCTCTTTCCCCCAACCCTGTGGGGGAAGATTGGTTCTCCCCCATGTTATTAGGTGCCCCCCCAGTGCCCCAAAGCAGTGGGACATTCTAGGGTCAACAACACTACAGAATTCACAGCCCAATCCTGTGCATATCTGCTCAGAAGTCAGTTCCACAATGGGATCTACTATGCCCAGGTAAGCGTGTATTTTTGTAGCTGTTTCCATAAACTGAGACGGCACTGGAGAGATCTGGTGCCTTTGTAACACTGCCTTTTTTTTTGGCAAGTTTACAAGCAAAACAGGCAAACAGGCTAAAAGCAGGCAGGAGATTCCCCAGAGTGCAGCACCTTCTCTGAGGCTGCACCATCAGTTCCTGCTAACTCTCACTCTGTTTTCGGCTTGTGTCTCAGTACAAACTGCTGTTTCTTACACTCACGTGCACACAGTACCCTGCAGAGTCCTGGCTTCAGACTCCCACCCCTGCAAATGATTTCCCCGTACAGGGAACCAAGCTCTGAAAAGAATGCTTTGTCAGAAGTGCTAAAGGCCAAGGTAGACAGTGATGCAGTGATGTTTTTAAGTGTAAAAGCAGGCACAAGGAGGAGGGCAGTTCAGATCAGCATCTTTCCAGTGGGTCAGTAAAAGTTTTTTTTGGGGGTGGGGGAGAGGCTTTCAATTAGGAAAAGAAAAGGGTCTCAGGGCTGCTACCCCAGTCCAAATTGGAAAACGATCAGGGACTTTTAAGTGGTTGGTTGTTTTTTTTAAATGGGGAGATCTGATCATTGCCTACCTTCCCTCGCTTTTCCTTCCTGGCTTTTCAGCGCAAGGCAGATGGATTTATCCTGGTCCAGGCACCTGAAACTCTCACATATCGATGGCTTCCTGGAAAGCCTTTGTTCATGGAAATAAAGGAGCCCTCCCATTCCAAATGTGCTATGTACACATGCTTATTTGCCACTCTGCTCTACACCCCAGACAAGAAAAACAGCATGTCATCCTGTGGTTATCAATCTGGAATTAATGACCAACCTACACTTTTTTTTTTTTAAGCGTGCATTGAATACCATTAATCAAAAACGTTGCTGTAAATATGCTTTGTGAGAGAGGCTGATACCTATCCTTTACCATCCTTTAAGCATCCTCAGATCAAACCTAACATGATCTCTGCATTAAGGAACTTGGAAAAGAAAACTTTGCCTGTGTGGAAAAAGCATCACAGTAGTAACTGCTGTGTCTGAACTAAATCCTTCCAGTTCACTTCTAAACTGCTTCTCTCCCTTTCATTCGTCCACATGTTTTTTTTTCCTGATTTTCCAATTACAGGCATGCCCCAGTATCTTCTGGGGTTCCATTCTGGATCCCACTGTGGATACCTGAAACTGTGGATACTGGGATGCTTTTTTAAAGATAGGGGAAGATCAGCAGTTTTGCTGCCACAAGGTTAAAAAAGAGATTTGTTTAATGTCCCCCTATCTTTTTAATAAAGTGAGCTCCCGTTGCTTGTCCCAGCTCCTGCCAACCTAGCAGTTCGAAAGCACATAAAAATGCAAGTAGATAAAGTGGTGAGTAGATACCACTTTGGTGGGAAAGTAATGGTGTTCCGTGCACAATGGCGTATAGTCATGTCGGCCACATGACCACGGAAGCTTGTCCTTGGATGAGCTCTTTGGCTTCTAAAACGGAGATGAGCACCGCCTCCTACAGTCAGTCACAACTAGACCATTCGAGCGTGGGGAAACCTTTACCTTTTTTTATCTGGTTAATAGGCGTCCCAGTATCCATGGTATCTGTGGATAACTGAAACTTTGGATGCCAAATCAGTGGATACCAGGGCATGCCTGTAGTTCAGAGCCCAGTCCCACCCAACTTTCCAGTGCTGATGCACTCAGGGCCCAATGCAGCCCTGAGTTAAGAGGCGAAACATTCCCTTACCTGGAGGGGGCCTCCGTGACTGAGCCTCCACTGCAGGATGCAGCACACACCCTGTTGGAAAGGCTTCATCGGTGCTGGAAAGCTGAGTAGGGTTGGGCCCTTAGCCACTAGTATCTGGGGTTGTTATTGTATGTGTGTGTGGGGCGGGGTAGGCTTACTAGAGATGTCATAATGTGGCAAGCTCCCTTTAAAAATATATATATTTGTGCGCAAATACACACACACACACACACACACACACACACACACACACACACACACA
>JAJKFI010000066.1:665316-676388 GCA_029204185.1 Lerista edwardsae | reverse complement strand
CTTCTTCTTCTTCTTCTTCTTCTTCTTCTTCTTCTTCTTCTTCTTCTTCTTCTTCTTCTATTATTTCCAAGCGCGTGTAATTTGTGTAATTTCTGTCTCTCCTTCCAAAACATTCCATAATTTCCTTTTCTTCTTCATTGTCTTTTTTTTTTTAAAGCCTGAATGTTCATTTTGAGGAGGAAGTGATGAGAGTGCGATGGCTGCTTCCTGTGGCAGTGCAGCTGCTCCAGAAAGGCAAACAGGTTCCTAAGCTGATAGGAGAATCTTGGGCGAGGGCAGAGGCTCACTTCTAAGGAGGGATAGAAAGAGCTAAATATAGCAGCAAGGAGAGAAGGAACAGCTTAGGCTCAGATCTTCCGTGGAACCTTTTAAATCTCTCCGAGGAAACAATCTAAATGAAGTCTGGGAATTGTTCCCAACCTCAGAAGGATAAGAAGCCACCATAAAAGATAAGAATAACTTTGCAGTCCCCTGAAACCCATGCCCTTCTCCACCCCACAGTTGCAGGATGTGAATTTTGGCACGGAAGTGCACTTTTGATGAATAATACAATGGGCATACAAGAAAAAAACAAAACACTACCCATCAAACAGAGGATCAGATGTGGAAGGAGGGAAATCAGGCAGCAAGTGCCCACAGATATGTCACAAAGTGGCCCAGGGACCGATGGAAAGGCCTTATATACATAAAACAATGACGGTCGGATAAAATTATAAGTGCTTCCAATACTTGCTTCCAAGCTTATAGGATACACCATATTTGAACGAAGGTCAAGCAGGAACAATATTATCATACCAACTAATCATAGAACCAACTAAAAATGACAGAGGCAGCTTTTGAATTTTTCCTTATATTAGACTAAGGACGCAATCCTAACCCACTTTCCAGCAGTGGAGTTAGGGCAATGCAGCTCGGAGGTAAGGGAACAAACCTTCCCTTGCCTTAAGGAGGCCTCCGTGACCTGGAACAGCTGTGTCAGTGCTGGAAAGTGGGTTAGGATTGCACCCTTAATGTTAAAAAGGGAAATCAAAAGGAAGGCTGGGGAAGGAAGAAGACGTCCTGTTGCATAATGGTTGCTAACACCGACTGAAGTCACTCCTGGAGACTTTCTTCCTCCTGGAGGAGGTCCTGTGAAAATCTCCACAATTGCTTTCAAGGGTCACCTGGAGATCGATGCTGGTTCCTGGAGACTCCCAGATAGTCCTGAAGGGTTGCAGGCCCTGGCAGATGGAAGCCGCACCTGCAGTATGTTACAGTCCTAAGGTGGTGCTTCCCGAAGGCAATCCACTATGCCTTCTGCCAGCATCAGCATCTTCTTTGCCTGCCTTTTTCCCCCTTTTGATTTCTTTGTTTAGTATTGAGCTTGAAGAAGCATGTCATGATATTCAGGGCGCAATCCTAACCTGGAGTTAGGCTGGCACAAGTCACGTGTGCCAGCCCAGGGGTGTCGCAAAAGCACCATAAAGTGCATTTGTACCACTCTCTGAGTCAGGGAGACCGATGCACATCCGCGTGCCGGCCTCCCGGACTCCAAGAGTGGTGCAAACATGCTTTACAGTGCATTTACAGCACTTCTGGGCTGGTACAAGTGACTTGTGCCAGCCTAACTCCAGGTTAAGATTGCACCCTCAATCTGTGTGTTGACACATCTACCTGGTCCTAAGTAAGGTATGAGGATTTTTTTCTGGCACGGTTTTTGGTTTTTGTTGTTTATTTCATCTACCAGACTGGACAACCTCATGCACTTTGAGCAGAGCACTTCGCATTTGAGGTTAATTGTTTTAAAATTAGTTTTAGGTGCTTTTCTTTATCAGAACAGTATCTGTCCTTTCCTTTGTGCAGCTCAAGGTCATTTTATCCTCACAGCAACCTGGTTGGGAATGTCAGGCTGAAAAAATAGCTGCTAGTTCAAGTGAACTTATTTACTACGTAGGAATTTGAACCCAGATCTCCTTAAGCCAAGTCCCATACATTATCCACTATACCTCACTGCCATTAAAGAAAAAAAGAAAAAAAAAAGGAAATTGATTTGATGGCAGGTCTTTATTTCGTCCAACTAGGAGAAAAAACTCTGCTGTAAATCCTGAACAGACTAGGAGCATTTAACCATGTTCTTCACAGATTACCATCATCAGGAGGTGATGGGGTCTGCAGAGTCCTTAAGAGCAAAAGCCAGCAGGAAATACCATTCCACAATCGCCTTCCTTCGGTAGAACTTGGCTTCTTCATCCATTTTAGAAGCTATGTAGCCCTTTGCTCTGCTGCTACTTCCTCAGCACGCTTTGTGAGCTGAGGGCAACTGTCAATGCTGCCCTTCAGATGTTTGTGAAAACAGAGCAGCTGTTCTCAGCTGAACCTGTCTAGATCCCTCAGACTTTTATTCCTTAAAAACCCATTACTACTCTCTGAACCTTCCCCAGTTTTTCCTGATAGTGAAGCTTAGCCAGTGTGGCGCACAATGACGCTACCACTTTTCAGGTCCTGGATGCTTTTCACAAAGCAGTCCATGATGGTGTTTGCCTCTTTTGCTGGCTCTTCACCTTGCTGGCTCAGACTGTGAATTGCTCTGTCCTCTGGTCCTTCACAGCAGTGCTAGGCTGCTTCATTTATGATAATCTGTTACTGCACACTTGGTTGTTTTTGTTTGTGAGCAACAAAACGGACTAACTCCACAGCCCCAGTATTTCAATTTATTGCAATTTTTTTGTATACTTTCCCATTCGGTAACACTCTTTGAAGTTTTATACTTTCTGTAATGCAACACACAAGGCAGACTCTGCCAGTCTATTGACTCCATCACATGGATTGCAGTTGTGTCAAGCCCTGATACTCCAAGTGTCTTCATTTTCAAGACCCTTTTCTGCTTTAGCTCCCTCTCTCTGAGAGCACAATCCTAACCTTGAGTTAGGCTGGCACAGTTAGGCTTTGCTTGACCAGCACCAGGGCCACCGTAAAGCGCATTTGGACCACTCTCAGTGTCAGGGAGGATGGCATCGTCTGTGTGCTGGCCTCTCTGACTCAGAGAGTGGTCCACACACACATTATGGTGTCCCTTTTGCCAGCCAAACTTTGCTGGCCTACCTGTGCCAGCCTAACTCCAGGTTAGGATTGCATTCTGAATTTCAGCTACCTTCCCTGTCACTTGGTTGCCCACTGAGAGAACTGAAAATCTGTATGGCACATTGTCCTTGGACCAAACTGCTAGGCCAGTCAATTTTTTTTTCCTCTCTCAGATCTCCAGTTGAGAACATATAACTGGGCTTTCCCCAAAATGCTTACAACAGGTTTGGCTTCCAGGGTGATGCACATGAATGCCAATATAAGCCCTAATGTAATCTCTCCGAATCAAACCTACTTCCAGCAAGAAAATAGAAACCAAGCCTCTTGTCCCCTTGTCTCCTGATGCTGAAGAAAGAAAAACCATTAAGCTGGAGGCCATCCATTGGGCAAAGAGGTCCCCCCTAACAAGCAAACCAGCAAACGACTGCTTTGTGTGTGTTGAGGGCCTGACGGTACTGTGCACTTTCCCAGATGCAGGAAAGAGACCAAATGCCTTTCTATCTTTAAGAAAGCAACACACAACTCAGTATTTGATTGACCTGCTTTGCTTTCCACACCCATGTTTCAAGGGCAAAGCAGTTTGGGGCAGGATCATCTCCATTAGGCAACAGAGGGTGTTTTTTTTGTGGCTGGATTTGTGGGATCACAACTGATGGTTCTGCAAAACCGTACTCAGGCCTAAATAATAACCTAGCGAGATGTGCTCAGCATCAGCTCCCAGCAGATACCCCCTGCCATTGTTGTATGTTATTCCTTGTCTGAGCAAACAGAGAACTTCTAATTTAGATCAGCAAACAGGACTACCACTGACTCCTGGCTTGAAAAGGCCTGGGCAAGAGGGACTGAATGGGTCGCCCAGCCATGCTATTCACATCACCCTGCATTCACATCATACACTGAGACCCCTCTTGAGCAAGGAGCTCTAGCAAGGCTCATGCCACAGAGCTGCAAATAGAAAAAGGGAAAGGCATGGAAGGACGGGGGATTAAGAGACATCTTGGTCTTGGGGCCCCACATAATCCCTGGGCGGGTGGCACTTGCTTACCCTGTTGACCTTGACTTCCTTCACAGCTGGATAGAGCGCTGATCCCTCCCTACATTTACCCTCTCCAACTCCTCCTGCCAGAAGAGGTCAAAGGGAAAGATAAAAATTGCCCTGATCTCTTCTGTGCTGTCCTGCTGCTCTTCTCTCTAGATTTCTTAGAGGAGTGCTAAAAGTTGGGTGCAAGTGCAGGTACTGGGAGAGTGTGGCTTACTGGCTCCTTGCATGAAAAGGTCCTCTGAGGAACACTGGGTGCAGAAGCTGGGATGGGGAGGGAGGAGAGTGGCACTCCTGTGGGGCTTGCAGCCCTCTGCTGCTGCCTAAATAGGCTGCCAACCTGGCTCTGCCTTATGAAGGATGCACGTTTCCTACACGGCAGGAAAAGTGCAGGGAAAAGCCTGCACACCGCCACACCGTTGTGATGCGCCGTGCATTCATTTTCTCACGGGTTCATGGATCGGGCTACCAAACAGTGCACCAGAGTACAAAACGCGCTCGCTGCCATTCACAAGTGACACTGATGCGCATGCTTCCCTCTCACAGAGATTATGGGTTTGAAGTTGTGGTGCGTGAAGGCAGCCCTTGAACCTGCTTTGGTTTGGGATCTTTCCAAAGTTCAAGTCCATGGGGACCCCCAGAAATTTCTTTCCATACCCCAGAAAAAAAAAAATCAAAGGGAAGTCATATTCCAGCAAGTCACAAAGTGGAAGGGAGCCAATTCCCAAGTAAAGTCCGGAGAGGGAAGAAGCAAAGAAGAGGTGCCTTCTTACCGTGCTCTATAGGCTGACCCTTCCTGCTCAGGACCCCCTGGCTCCCGCGGGCGTTGGGCTCCCTCAGGCCAGGAGTCGCTGGCTGCACTGCTAGTTCCCTTCGGTCCTGTCCTGGCACCAGCCGTCAGTCCACAGGCGCAGAGTCTCTCGCTCACTCTCAGTGTCTCATCCTCTCCTAGGATAGATCTCCCTGTGGGGAGCTGGGATGCTGTGGAGGGAGGGGTGGGGGTTTGGGGGAGGGCCAATTCCAGGAGCAGCATCAGGCAAATTAAATCAGACACCAGCGAGTTGGGGAAATCGGATTGGGACTTAATGCAAAGCAGGTGGATTGGGAGGGGACAGAGAGGGAGAGTAAAGTGCTTTTTTGAAAAGGGAAAAAAACACCACCGGAGGGTTTGATCAAAGTTGGGTTGTTGTTGTTGTTGTTGTTGTTGTTGTTGTTGTTGTTTTGTGTGTGTAATATTCCATTAATACAACAACAATAAGCCAGGAAAAAAAGCACACAGTTTTGCATCTTGGGGAAGATGGGTCTGGAACAACTTCCAGAAGGGGGAGGCAGGAAGGGTTGGAGCATCCTCCTAGTATCCTGATGGACTCCACTTTGAAGCGTTCTATGAGAGCAGCAATGAGATCACACCCAGTAGGGCAGGAGGAGTAAACTCTGTTTTCCAGAACTGGGGAGAGAAAGGTGTGCAGTGGGCTGGCAGGAGCATTTGGTCACAGGCCTTTTGGCAGCTGTGTGTTGTGGGATGCTGCTGTCAAAGGATTATCTTGGCCTCAATCTCTTTTAATCTCCCCTGCAGCTTTGGCCCAAGCCCGAGATAAATACCTTTTAACGGATCGCATCTGACGTCAGGAAGTCATCAATCTAATCAGCCGGGCCACTTCTGGGCCAGAGGTAGCCACCATGCTGCTGCATGTGTATGCTCACATGTACCTGAGCCCTGACAGAGAAGCTGGTAATTTGCCCTTCTTGTACAAAACACACACACACACACACACACACACCAAATTTGCAAATATAAATAAATAAATAAATAAATAAAATAACATATTAATATGTATATATACTATTAATTAATAATAGTTAATTAATAATTAATGATTAATTTATATATTAATATATAATATATAACATATAGTATATTTATATTAATTGTATTAGATAATGTATTGAGGTATACATTATATACATGTATTATATATACATTATTATATATTAATTAATTTATAATATTAATTGCTGCTTCAGGCATCCTTACAATAGCCTTGTAAAATAGACCAACACTATCACCCCCAAAATGGCAGAGGAATTGTAATTTGCCCAGGAGCACCAGGACAGCAAACCTATACATCCTAACCTGGAACTGGAAGCAAGTTCCATTAAACTCAGTAGGGCTTAAGTCTAAATGTATATCATTGTGCTGTTCATGAGTTTGTAGGCAAGATGAGACGGGAGGCAGGGACCTTCTTTGCTCACACCCAGGCTTCATTAGCCGTGGTGGAAAAACATCTGAATGAGTTTTTTTGAATTGTATTTATTTTGCGTGGTTTTATACCATCCTTCCTCCGAGGAGCTCTCAGTGGTTCCTCCCCTCCTTTTGTCCTCACAACAGCCCTGCGAGGTAGGTGATGCTGAGCGATAGTGACTGGCCAAGGATCACCCAGGAAGCTTCATGGCTGAGCAGGGATTTGAACCTGAATCTTCCGAGTCTAAGTCCAACTCCTGAACCACTACACCGTTCTGGCTTTCAGCAGCAATGCATCACTCAGTGTTCTCACAAGCCGAAAAGCATGGGAGCATCTGTTCAATCACCCTCCAAGACTCACTGAGGCTGGATTAGCTCCAAGCAAGTGGCTAAGAGCTACTGACCGTCTATGAAGCAGAGATCTATTAGATCTGCTTGTACAGTATTCTCATTCAAAGCTCCTTCCGTGGCACGTGTCCTTGGCCCTCAATCCTGCCCACCGTATCGAAAGTGTACAATGTGGGCACCTGTTTCCCCTTCACCAGTAGTAGCGGCTTGTGGTACATGTGGAATTTCTATCAGTGAAAAAGCATGGAGAAGGGAGAGACTAAGCCCCCTGCCAGCACTGGGACGGTGATCCAGTTTGAAGGGTGACGGGCAGGGTTGCTTTTACACAAATAATAAAAAGACATCAGGAGATCCACGATCAGATCCTGGACCATATGCAGAGTTGTGCCCTTAGGCTCCCACTAACTCTGTCTCGGACTGACCCAGCCCAAGTCAGGACCTAACCCCTGCCCGGGAATGGGGTCAAAGCTGTCTTTGATACTCTTCCCGCTGTCCCTCTCAGCTTCTGTTTGGCTACAATATAATCCCATCTCTGGATGCTAATCCCCCATGCAGGAACAACAGTGGATTGTGTTTATCTCCGCCTAGAAAACAGTAAGCTATCCAGAAGTCCTTGCCTTCCCTGCTGTTTAGCTGAGCAAGCCAATACAGATGGAGTCCATGAAAGCCATGGTGGGACAAGCGATGTTCCAATGCTCCACTCACTTAGCATTGGCAGAGGGAAGGGCCCTCACCTGATTTCCCTTCTCCTGCCCTCTGCCTTCCACCATCATTTGTTAATTAAATTGTTGCTTTCAGCAGCTCCACACATGCCCCTACTCCCTTTTTTCTGGCTTCTTCCTGTTTTGATAAGCACTCGGGAGTCGTAGTGAGACTCATGCAGGTGGACCGGCTGTTTTTCATCAGGCCACACTGGGAGTGATGCCTTCTTACAGTCAAGGTTGCAAAACGCCACTGGGGCAACACAGACCATTAAGGCAGGGTTGGCTGTGCAGCGTGAGAACACGGTGGATGAGCTCATGTATTTGGGTACAATGCAAACTGGTTACGCGTTGCAGGCATCACAGGGAGAACTTCTAAGGCTATGATGTGATGCCTGCACTTCTTGCCATTTTCCTCTGTCCAATAAGCAATGTGTATATCTGGAGCTCATATTCAACCCCATGAGAGGTTTAGTTATCCAGGATTGGGCTACAGCAGGGGACCAGGGGAGAGGATGGAACACATCAAAGATGGGGCAGATCACGGCTGGGAAAGGGGCAGTATCAGCAGTGGGTGGCAATGGTGTCCACATCCTATCCCCCTTTGTGGCCTCGATCTGCCTTCCTGCGTCTCCTGGTGCCAGCAAAATAGCTGGCACGGATCTGAACAGAGCCAAACGGAGTTCCCAGAGCTAGGTTGGCTCCAAGTTCATTTTTGACGGAATATGTCCCAATCCATACGTTAATGATTGGTACCTTCAACTCTATTTGTGCTAAAAATCATTTCAGAATCTTTGAAAACTTTCATTTTCAAAGCTGAAAACGTACAGTGCAAATTTATGCCGATCTATATAATGTGTAATAGTAATGGTAACTACATGTTCTGCTAGTTTGTGCAACTGCAGAAAAAGCGGTGCTGGGTATACAATTCACTGTCTTCACAATCAATTATTTTTTTAAAACCATGTCTTTAGCTTTTGTGGTCAAAATTAAGCTGGAATCAATGACTGATACATTTACTAGGTATCTGATGCAGACAGATATATTCTATAAAATAAATTCTAGAAAACACAAATGCACCTGGGTGTGAGCACAGACACATGAATGCACGATCTTTGCATTTGTCTCTCATCTTCTTCTCACTCTTATTACTGTTTTCTTGTGGACAAGAACACAGAGCTCTTCACATTCTCTGCCACTTGTTCATTTCTCCTTTATCGCATAGTTTTGCGTACCTGCACAAGCAAGATTCCTGCTCTGGCTTGGCTGGTTTTGCAGATGTGCGTTTCCATCCCGCCACAACAAAAATTCTCAGTCCCATCTATTTTTAGAAATAACCTCGTGTTGTTGATGCTCTTTTAAGATCAAGAGGGGAAATAAAGGGTTGGGAGAAGGATGAGATTTAACATTTATACAGAGATTCAGACTGCTCAAAGCACATCTCATATCACCTTTACAACAGCACTGTATGGCAGTCCAGTACTATTACACCACCACCCCAATATTGTAGACATGGAGTAGTGGCAGAGAAAGAACAGTGGCTTGCTTTAGGCCACCAACTGAGTTCATGGCAGATGGGGAGTCTTGGTTCACAGCTTGGTCTTTCTTTCTTAGCCACTACACTATTCTTGCTCACCAATCTGGCATCCTTGCTGGGACAACATCGGGCACAATCCAGGGTTGAAAGTCACATTCTGATGCCATATTTCTCACAATGCCATGTGGAAGTGAGGCAGACTTCCTTAGCTCAGGCCTGAACAGCAATAAAAAGCCAAGTTCTTTCACTTGGCTGAACCATGCAAGAACTGCAAGGCTGGGGCACATTCGTCTGGCTCAGAACTCGTCTCTGGTTCGCAACACCTTGGACTGCAGTCCAGGCTCTGAGCTGGGCTTGTTCCGTCGGCTAGCAGATCTGCCTCGTCCCTTAGAAACAGGGGGCTCTGGTGAGTCTCCGCTGCCGGGCCCAGTGCCTGTATCCTCCTTGTCAACTGAACGTGGCTGCTCCTGTTCCGTCTCCTTCTGTCTCACCAGCTCTTCTGCCTGGGTCCGTTCCTACAACCAGAGACAGTACACATGTGTGGGCAAAGGGGGAATGAGCTTGGAGAACCCCACCACTTGAAGGTCTCTGTCTTACCAGCAGTGTAGCCAGTGGTGTCATCTACTCTCCAGTAGACGGTATGCTGGGCGGGACTTACGCGTGATTGGCAGCCCGTCCACTCACTTCCACTTCTCGCTCGCCGCGCGGCCCCCCCCCCCCCGGGGGGGGCCCCTCCCTGCGGGGGGGGGGATGGGCGGGGAGCGCGCCGGATGCCTGGGTGAGCAGGCGCCCCCTGAGGCCAGGGAAAGCCGCGTGGCGAGCGGGAAGGAAGCAGAAGTGTGTGGACGGGCTGCTGATCACGTGTAAGTCCCGCCCAGCATACCGTCTACTGGAGAGTAGATGACACCACTGAGTGTAGCTAGACAGAGGGAAAACTGGTGATTATTGCAGGCACTGCAATATGCCATGTAAGCAGCCCCTCCCACTCCCATCAGAGCTATTCCAGGCAGCGACAGCAACACACAGGTGTTGGCCAAACCAAACGGCATCTCCTGTGCATTGGCATCTGCCTGGGACAGCTCTGATGGGAGTGGGAGGGGCCGCTTACACGGCATGTTGCAGTGCCCGCAGCACATACCATTTTGCTCCCTTCTACCTATGCTACTGCGTCTTACTCAAACCCATGCAAAGATACGTTGCTCACCAAAGTAGTTTCAAACCCATTCTCCAGCCAGCTAGAAACACTTTCTCACTTGGAAACCCATGCAATGCTTTTGGGAACTGTGCCTTATCCTTCCCACTGCCCCCCAAGGACTCCACACAGGCTGCTCCTCCATATACTACCAAGTATATGCATTTGAACAATGAAATTGGGCTCCCCGTCCCTCCTTTTCCCCAGCTTTTTACCTGCTCTGCATGCTCTGGAGAGAGGGTGTACCAGAGGGCAATGGCGCAGCGCCTTCCCCGGGTCACTGCCCACACACCATGGGGGTTTTCTCCACCGGAGCTGAAGGCCACCAGTCTCCCACATTTAGGGCGCACCTGGGCCTGCCAGAGAGAGGGGGAAGAAAAGTAGTACATCAACAGCTCTCCCTTCTGCTGCCCAGTCTTGCAAGGAGCCCAAGATGAGTAGCACCGCTATGAACATCTGAGGATGGGGCAATGCCCACATGCTCCACAAGGGCGACAGCATGCAGCCAGAGGAGAGAACTACACTGTGAAGGCTACATCTGGGATGGAGGATTCGATGAATCACAGAATACTGCGTATTTGTAAAAATCCAATTGGGGGAAAAAAATGGTGGTTTAGACTGGCCTGCCCATGTAAGCCGTCTTGGGTATTTGCTTCAGCATGGGAAAGGGGGGGAGGAAATACTTCAAATAAATATAAATGAAATAAAACAAAGTGAGCTACACAGGACTGATGAAAGGAAGGCAAAATGAACACAGAGACTGGTAGAGAGCTGAGCAGACCCGTTAAGAGAAGGAGTTAATGTCTACCTTGTCACAACATTTGACTGGATTTGCCTTTGGCTGTCCAATTTGAATTTGCTGAGTTGCTATGGGTGAATCCTGTTTTAAGGGAGGGGCAGAATTACTGTGTGTGTGTGTGTGTGTGTGTGTGTGTGTGTGTGTGTGTGTGTGT
>JAJKFI010000066.1:653060-665306 GCA_029204185.1 Lerista edwardsae | reverse complement strand
TGTGTGTGTGTGTGTGTGTGTGTGTGTGTGTGTGTGTGTGTGTGTGTCCTGTGGCTCAGTCACAGACCACCTGCATGGCAGGCAGAAAGTCCCTGATTCAATCCCTGCCCTCTCCAGGTGGGTCCCTGTCTGGAATGTGGGAGAGTCACTACCACTAGTGTTGGCAATATTAACCTGGACAGATCAACAGTCTGACTCCACAAAAGTCAATTTCCTAATCCCAGGCTGCAATCCTATGCACACTTTCCTGGGAGCAAGCCCCATTAAACACAATGGGACTTACTTCTGAGTAGACATGCATAGGATTGTGCTCCCAGTCTCTGCTATCCTCCTTTTTCCCATGCTCAAACCCTTGGCCCAGACTCACTGTAACAGTCACAGCATCTGTCTCAGTGAAGAAGAGGTTTCCGCCTTGGAAGTCATCGTTCAGGTAGAGGATTGCACTGCAGAGAAATGGGAGAGAAGCTCATGTTGTGAGTGGCTGCAAGGGGAGAGAGCAATTAATGAGATTTATAGTCATTTTTAAAGAACTAAGCTGTACATTACGGTTGCCACCACAAAGCATCCTTAGCAGTGAGTTTTCTGCAACACCCCATTACCACCATACCACAATACTTCCAACAGCATAACACCAACAGTGGTTTCCAAACTCTTCACCACCGGGACCCTCTTTTTAAAATGACACTGGATTGGGACCCACCTAGCTTCACAAAAAGAAAACCAGTTTACCAGCTGTTCAAGCCTCTGTGTTCATCCTTTTTACTATTGGGAGGGGGAACTGCCTTCTGGTGCATTTGTTGAGCTCCACAATCATCAGATCAGGACGATTCTAGCAGCCTAGCATTCCCCTTCACCTGGCCTTCAATATGCTTGCCTACTCACAAGTAAACATGCATATATGGCTCAGTTCTGCTTTCCATAGGGCTCAATACACTTTCCTTGTTAGCTATCAGTTTGTCAGTTTCAGTTTCACGACCCACCAACAATCACGTTGAGACCCACTGGTGAGTCGTGGCCCACAGTTTGGGAAACATTGTCATTACTCACTGCTACAGTCATAGCATCTGTCTCAGTGACAAAGAGGTTTCCCTCTTCTTCCAAGAAAATAAAATAAGGGCCACTGTAAAGCGTGTTGGACCACTCTTGAACTCAGGGAGGATGGTGCATGTCTGTGTCCTGGCCTCTCTGACTCTGAGAGTGGTCCAAACATACTTTATGGTGTCTCTTGTGCTGGCCAAACTTTGCTGGTCTAACTGTACTGGCCTAACTCCAGGTTAGGATTGGTTGTTTCTGTGCTGTGGTTTTGTTTTGCTGTGCTCATCATTGTTTTCTGGATTCTTGTGTTTTGCAATCTATCGTTAATTTTTGACAGGTAGAATAGACAGAATGAAACAAATGACTTTCTCCTGCCTGGAACACACCCTGTAATTTTTCTAGGGAGTCTGCAGAGCCTCGATGGAACTGTGCAGGGGCAAGAGGGAAACCTGTAAGAGGAGACCCTCCCCAAATTCATGCTATGAATGCTTGTAAATGTTACAACTGGGATGGGAAAGGGGGACACAGAAATCTCACCTCAGGGATGCTGATCCTCCTAGCAACGGTAATGTCTAGCCCATTTTTGAAGTCTGCCGAGCCATTTTCTGATTTTCACGAGTTACTATTTTGTCCAGAACAAACGACAAACAGCCCAATCCTAACTAGCCCCGAGACTGCCACTGCAGTCATGCTGACAGAGTGCTTGCGGCATCCTATGGGGGCAGTCACAGAGATCTCCTCAAGGTAAGGGAACTTTAGTTCCAATGGGTTTCCTTGGATCTGCGCCAGCCATTTTGCTGGAGCAGGTCCAAGGATAGTAAGGCAGAGGGAAGGGGAGAAGGGGAAGGGGAGGATCTGGCATAAGCCACTGCCACTGGGAACCACCCCCTCCCCACCCATTCTCCCCCCCACCCATTGCCTTCCTCCTGCAATAACTTCCCTGCCTCAGTGCAGGTCACCTTCTGTGGCAGCATGCCAGGGTGGCATCCCCGAAATGACTGCTGGCGTTGTACTGTTTGCAATGTTGTAAAGGCATGTACACTGTGGTACACTAAGGCTAGGAAAATTGGGCCAGAAAGCATACATCTTAGAGGGGATGGGGATATGCTGAATTCTCAATTTTGTGAAGTCCATATTCCTTGATGGAAAATAATTTTTAAGAGTTGGTGGTATTTTACCAAGTGTTTCCCAACCTGTGGGTATTTTTCCCAAACAGTGTTTCCTAAACTGGGGGCCTCGCTCCCCTAGGTCAGGCGTGCATGTTTCTTTTGGAATGCTACCCTCCTTAAAGAGGCTAGTGACCCAAATGGGGACCCATAGGTGCTGTCAGTATGGCACTTCCAGATTTTGCTGCCACTGCCACTGCACACAGGTGAGTAAAAAAGTGGCTGTGGCAGTTTTGCTGCTTTGTAAGCAGACTTGCTTCTTTTCTAAAGCAAGCTAGTTCGCCCGTGCACGCACGCACACACACACACACACACACACATGGTTGTGCAGCTTTTTAACATGGTAGAGCTGGATTGGGGAAGCTCCATCCGTGGAAGGTGACTACTGACTTCCACGTAGGACATCCTCAATTCTTTCCCCTCCCAAAATCCCAGAGCAGTTTTGCAACTCTTTTCACAATGTTTACAAGACCATTTTGAAAAATGAGATGGAGGATGAACGCATATATTACCACTTTAAAAATAATTTTTTACCTCAGGCGTCACCCTCAGTGCCTCACCTGTAATCTCTGTACACGTAGGCAGGGGGCTCCCTCCAACACGCGTTTCCCTCTGGATCCAGGAGGCAATTGTCAGCATGGACTGGATGGCTGAGGTCCATGCGGCCTTCCTGTTCTCCTAAAAGGAAGCCAGTAGAAGCTGTAAGTCCCACGGTCCCAACAAACATCTTATAAACTGATGGCTGTCAAATGTGGCTGCTTCAGTCCAACCAGACAGACAGCCCACTCCTAAGGTGATGGGACCCTGTAGGAGCAGAAGACCAAAATGGCTACCGCTGCATCCTATGGGTGCCACAGCAGCCGTATAAAGCACTTTGGGAGAAGGGGATGTTCATCCCCCTTCCCTTGGGTAAGGGCACTGGGCTGCCAATGGTCCTCCTCAATGGTACCCCTGCTAACTGGACAAGAGGCACTTTTTCCAGTGGTGTTCCTCTTATATTTAGCAGGGGGAGAGTAACTGTCCCTCTTCACCCCTGCGCAGTCTTTCTAGTGGCTGTTGCTGGCGGTCTGCCTTTTTTTTTAGATTGTGAGCCCTTTTGGGACTGGGAGCCATTTAACTTTATTATTACTATTTGCCTGTAAACCGCTTTGTGAACTTCGTGTTGATTGATTGATCTGCACCAACTATTTTGCTGGTGCAGACTTGAGAACCTCCATGTCAGGATGCGCAGCCCAACACCAAGGATAGGATTGGGTGATGGAGGCCACCACTGGTCCCACCCCCGGTTCTGCCCCTACTCCTGCCCAGTTCCACCCTTCCCATGCCCTCCCACCATGCCCCGAAACAGCTCACCGCCCATAGTGGTGAGACTTACCACTGGCTGCCTACGTGTTGGGTGCTCCTGGTCCTGGTGCTGGAGCTGGCCAAGCACCAGCAGCGAGCCCATACTGCCAGTGCTAGAAGTGCCTTACAGCATTTTTGCTACATGGGCGCCAGAGGTAAGGGCTTACTTCTGACACTGGGCTGCACGGGCTCAGGCACTGAATCTTGCCAGAGCATCACAATGTGAAATAATATGTGCCAATTATCAACAGAGACTCCTCCTGATCAGTGTGGGTCAATATATAATTAGAAAGGGGTCCAAAGTATGAAAAGAAATGGGTGCGGAAGTTCCTTACCCTCTGTAGCAGTGCGACACACAAGATGTGTGAATGAAAAATAGAGGTCTTTTCCAGGGGTGTAATAGGATTCTACAATTTTCCGGGATTTTTCACTTGCTTGCAAGAATAATTTCACATCCCTCCAGCTCACAGCACTCTCCTCAGAAAGCTAGGAAACACAAATGCATTACAGACAAGCACTTAATTTTGGATAAAAGTTCAGGCACACTCACGTGTATGTATAAAAGAAAAAGAAAACAGGATGTCAGACCTACTGGAATATGCAGCCATTCCTCGAATGCAGTAGTTCTCCATCTTTTTACCACTGCAATCCACTTTGTCAGCCATGGCAGCTGCACTGCACCCCAGAATGCCTTGCAGCTTCCGTGTAGCATCCCAGAATGCCTTGGGGTTTCTGGGTGGTGCTTCAGCATGAGGCACTTAATTGGCCACACCATGCCCCAGAATGCCTTGTGGTTTTCAGATAGTGTCTGCATGCAACCCACCAAAAATCAGGTCGTGACCCACAGGTTGAGAACTGCTGTGCTAATGGAAGGCGGCTGAGGAGAAGAGAGATCCTGTACCTTTGAACAGTTGTGAGGAAGAAGGAATTTCAGCCACTGTAGCCTTTCTCATTTTTTAGGCTTCTCAGAGTGCAGGTGGATCGGGTGTGTTTACCTTTCAGCTTGTCAATAAAATAAGAGATTGTTGTAGCTTCTTTTCCCTAGTGCAGTGATGGCAAACTTTTTGGGCTTGGTGTGTCAAAGCTTTGGAAAATGAGTAACTTGACTCTGCTGGTGTGTCAACTCCTCCCCAAACAAAAGACAAATAATTGTTTATATTCATTTATTTAAACTAAAACTACAATCCAGTCATGTGTGGTGCTTTGTATTATATAAACAAACATCAAATAACTACAAAAATGAAAAATGAGTAAAACAAATTCAGTTTTTGTCAGGTGTTGGTGAAAACTGGTGTGTCACATGTGTCATAGGTTTGCCATCACTTCCCTAGCGCTTCTGTCTACACTTTTCTTCTGTTTGCAGTAGGGCACATTTGGACTCCAGTTGGCCCTGCATGGCAAGCTGTACAGTATATTCCAAGGTTACTCCAGCAGTGCAACCATTAAAGATACAGGAGCCCTGCAGTCCTCCATTGACTGCAGAGATGGGCCCAGTGGACGTGACCTCCTTTCAAGAAATACAGTCTGAAGCAAAAAGCACTAATCAAAATTCTGTGCACAACCAAGCGTCAGAGATAGCAAGCATGTCAGCAAGCGTTACTTGTAGGATACTGTGACATCCATATGAATGAAGCGCACCTGCAAGCCTGAGAATGAAATGCAGAAACATGATGGAAAGAAAGGCACCTGTCAGGTCCTCAACAGCTTCAAATCTGGGCTCTGCACTGCTCTTCTCCAAAAGTCTTACCAGGTCACTTCTATGTGAAATTACCTCTTATCAGGTCACACGTAAATTATGTTGGCCCATCATTTTGTCATTTACTCCAGATTCTGCTCTCAGATGCTGCCCAACTGGATTCTCTTGATCATTTCATGCCCATACACTATCGTGTCGGTTGTTTTTTTCATTGTGTTTGTTTCATCTTGTGTCTACATAAAATCCAGCAACACCAAGCCTTTAGCATTCAGTTTTATCTGGTACGATTAAATAAGTGTTTGTGTAGCAAATGAGCCTTAGGGCGCAATCCTAACCTGGTGTGAGGCCAGCGACTTGTGCCAGCCCAGGAGTGTCACAAATGTGCCTTAAAGCACGTTTGGACTACTCTCGGGGTGCAATCCTAAACTGAGTTAGGCCAGCATAAGCTAAGCCAACAAAGTTTGGCCAGCACAAGGGCCACCATAAAGCATGTTTGGACCACTCTTGGAGTCAGACGTGAGCCATCCTCCCTGACTCTGAGAGTAGTCCAAACACACTTTATGGTGGCCCCTGTGCTGGCCAAAGTTCGCTGGCTTAGCTTATGCCGGCCTAACTCCAGTTTAGGATTGCGCTCTCGGAGTCAGCTGCACAAATGTGCTTCATCCTCCCTGACTCCAAGAGTAGTCCAAACATGCTTTACAATGCACTTACGACACTCCTGGGCTGCACAAAGTACTTGTGCTGGTTTAACTCCAGGCTAGGATTGTGCCCTTAGACAGAATTTTTTTTTTAATTTTGGGCAAAATGTGGCAGAGAGTGATGGGTCTCTCCTCCAAGCAGCCAACTGGAGGCAGCAGGAGCTGCACAATAGGGAGCTGAGGGCAGACTGAAGGAGGCATTGCTGTCCAGAGAGGACACCGCTTTTCCTGTCTCAGCTTATGGTACTCAGAATAACAGGTACTGGGACAACCGACTCTGTTTAGAAGTCAGGTTGACAGACTGAAATTAAATTAAGCCCAGTCGGAGGTAGGATGTTGTGTGCAACAATGATGTTTATAAATGTTTGATGTTGAACAAACTGGAAAAAAAGAAACTTTTTTCCCCCCTGTGTTTCAAAGAGCTGCAAAACCTGTCTAACCAAGGATGATAGTTAGAGAACAGGCACAAAAAACATAACTTGCAGCAATGGTTCTATCACAGCTTAAATGCACATTACACTCACATGTGTTTAGCTGAACTTAACCTACTCTTTCTTTTCAAAGGAAGAGCAGCTTCCAAAGGTGAGTTTGCAGCAGAGACGTGAGTGAGTGAGTGAGTGAGTGAGTGAGTGAGTGAGTGAGTGTGTGTGTGTGTGTGTGTGTGTTTACTTTTCTTTCCTAGTTCACCATTTTAGGGTTAAGCAACACTTTGCCACATCTCTGCTCAAAACTGCTCTCTTCTGAAGTTGCTTTCCCATGGGAGAAAGAACTGGGAGTTTAATTGATTTGGTTTTGTGAACAATCCTAACCAATGTTCCAGCACCAGGGTAAGGGCAATGCAGCTCTGAGGTAGGGGAACAAACATTCCCTTACTTTGAAGAGGCCTCTGTGACTACTATTCCACTGCAGGTTGCAGCATATGCCCCACAGCTATGTCAATGCTGGAAAGTTGGTTAGGATAGCCCCTCGATCAATATTTAGGCTTGTATGTCACTTTTCACCTTTAGGGCCTCAAATCACCTTGCAAAGTACTAGTGGCTCATGACTTATTTCATTACATCCAATCACAAGCAATGTGTAGTTCAACCCCCAGAATGAAAACATAAGTGTGCATGGGTATGAGCATGTACACCTCAAAAACCATTGTTTCCCTCCAGCTTCTTTTTTGGCAGTGTATTCTGGCATACGGATCCCATCGCCTGGCTTTGGTCTCTCTTCTGCTTTCTAAGATGATCCAGTGAGGAAATGCTGCACCTTCAAACTAGGTACACACACATTCAGAAGTTGCCAATACACTTACCTGCAAGGCCTTTAACACGGTCAGCCCTTCAAATCTCTCATGTGGGGTGTGAGGCGAACGCCTGCCACGATAGCCACCTCCTGTTCCTCCAGCTGCCTGAAACAGATACGAAGGTGTGAGGGATTCATTTGGCTCCTTCCTCTCCAGTGTCAAAGTTCTCTGTCCACTGGAAATGGTAGGGTTGGCATCTATCCTCACCTCGGCCAGACGGAGGATATCTTTGCATTCAGATTCAGTCAGGACATCGTCCAAGACGACCCTTTGGGAGCCATTAAGCTGGCGGAAATCCATAGTGATGGTGATACCCTCAAATGGAAGAGATCCTGGGAAAATGTGAAGGTCAGGCTGTTATAGAAGTGATCCATAGGAGAAAATCCTAAGCCGTCCACATCAGCTGTAAGGTTCTGTCAAAGGGTTCCAAAATCACTCAACTACTCTGTACTTCCAAGTTGTTGTTTGGAAGCTGATGGCACAAATACACTTCCGTGCTGTTTAATGTGGCCCACTGTTGTCCCTGCAGCTCACAAATCAGAGCAAGAGGTCTTCCCCTCTGATACTCAACTGTCGAATATCTCATTACGGGGTTGTAAGGTCCTCTGTAACATCAAAGCAGCTGAGCAAATGGCAGCCAAAGGGGCCATCACGTCTGGGGCCTGCATTATTTTATTTCATGTTGTACCCTGCACTCCAGGACTCAAGATGGCTTCCAATAGAAAATAAAAAGTAAGACAGTCAGAGGCAGATCTAAGGGAGGGCAAATTCTAAGTCTTGCAAGAAGCCTTACCTTGCAGTGGAAATCACTCCTCTCCTGCACCGTTTTCGCCAATCCTCACAGGGAACAGCAACATCTTGGCATTGCTTACTGGCTACAGCAGCAAGGGAGAGGAGGGATTTACATGACAGGGTAAGGCTTCTTGCAACACTTAGAGCTTTGCCCTCCCTGTAGATCCGCCCAGCGGTGTCATGCAGCCGGAACGCTGGGCGGGAGGAACGGTGAGCAGCAGCTGCCTGTTGCGTTCTGGTCCGTTTCACCGTCTTCCCCACCCCCGCATTCCTCCCGCCCAGCATTCCGGCTGCATGATGCCGCTGAATCCGCCTCTGAAGACAGTAGCCAGTACAATACAAGACAGTACTTACAATACAATCAACATAATGCCAGCAGCAGTCACATAAGGCTACCATGCCAACACAGTGCTGACAGGCATTTTATGAAAGAGGACAGTTTTCAACACCAACCAAAAAGTTACAAGAACAAAGCAGCTTTGAATCGCATTGTGCAGTTTGTTCCACAGAGCAATTGTGATGAGAGCCCTGCGCCTTGATATAGATGTTCTCATCTCACCTAGTTCAGGCACATACAGCAGGGGGCATCTGACAAAACACAAAGGCCTTCTGATCTTACAGAGGGCCTAATCAAGCCAGAGCCAGGCTACTGACACACTTCCAAAAGTGACAATGGCCCACAGTGACATAAATGGAAGTTAACCAATGGCATCAAGAAAGCTTGAATGGAAAGAAGAGAGTGTGGGGGAGGGCGGTTCAGTAACACTGAACATAGAGTACACACAGAATGCTTTATTCATGCTTAGCATTGCTACTTAAAATGTTTTATGAACTTTTTTTGTTGAAAAACAGTATATCAATACTTGTAATAATAACAGTAGTATGCCAGCAAACTGCATTGTATTCTCATTCTGGTTGCTGCCTAAATTTGCAGAGATATCTGAAAACCAAAGCCAGTTCAAAATTGAAGCTAACCACCCTACCTAGCCAACTTTAATTCCAAGTATTAAAAAAAAAACCCCAACCTTCCTCTTCCCAGGGCCTCTTTGACTTTCAGCCCAAATGCCTGAAATGTTTTTCTCTCCAGCCACAGAGACTAGAAACATGATCCATTTTAAAATGGATTGCCGATGAAACCGACGGTGCTTCAAAATGTTATGGCACCTATGCAACTCTTGTTCCAAAGATTCTAATGCTTGCTCTAGGACAGCGTTTTTCAACATTTGCCCCCCCCACCCCCGTAACCAATCTGCATGGTCCATCTATTGGAAATACCACTGGAAGTTAGTGATGATGATGTCATCTGCCAGACACAATGTGACAAATACTGATAAGCGGCTCAGGGTGGATGGGAGGGCTTTTTTGAGCACACGAAAAGCGCACACTGGAACTCTGCCCACTGAGCTGAGCCCCCTACTGCTGCATTGCATTGCATTGCTAGTCTCACTGACAGGCAGTGGGGGTCTGGGAGGGTCCCATGCACACAACCGGACACCACCTCAAGTATCTCCAGTGGTACAAGTACTACTGGTTGAGAAACTCTGCTCTAGGGAAAATCTTTTTAAAACTTGAGAATATTCAGTCCCTTTTCCTTGCACATAAATATTTTCAATGATGATGATGATGATGATGGTGATGGTGATGTAGTCTGCCACTCACCATTCAGCTCTGGCTGTCCCATATCTGGGGCCTTCTGCCTCTGCTTCTCCTGTGCTTCTCTTTGGATTTAATTTAAAAAAAAAACACCCAAGAAAAGGTCATCAACAGCAGAATTATAGACCATTAGAGTACCTCCTCAATTAAAAAGCTCAGTAATTACCAAAAACTACATTTTTTGTTCCGTACTAATGCTTATAAAAAAAGGGGTGGTTTTTGTTGTTAAACACCACCTTTTAGTATTTAAGTATGTTCCAGAAATTAAAATACAGGCATCCCCTTGTATCCACTGATTTGGTCTCAGTATCCACAAATACCATGGACACTGGGAAGCCTATTAAAAAGATACAGGAGCATCAAACAAACCTCTGTTCTTCACTTTTTGGGAGCAAAATCACGGATGTTCCCCTATCTTTAAAAAGATACCCCAGCAGATACCAGGGCATGCCTGTAGGTTACTTTTCCAATTAGAAATAATACTGTGGCTGCACCTGCTGATACTATATCACCTATATCATCTACCTAGTACACATTTAACGCATGTTAAATGTTAAAAGTTCCCCTGCTAACTGGGCAAGAGGCACTTTCCCCAGTGGTGTTCCTCTTATATTTAGCAGGGGGAGAGTAATTGTCCCTATTCACCCCTGCGCAGTGGCTTTTTTAGTGGCTGTTGCTGGTGGTGTTTTGCATTTTTTTAGATTGTGAGCCCTTTTGGGACAGGGAGCCATGTATTATTACTATTTGCCTGTAAACCGCTTTGTGAACTTTGGGTTGAAAAGTGGTATACAGTGGCAGATCTAGGGGGGCAGAGGGGGCACGAGCTCTGGGCGCCATCTTGGGAGGGGGGGCGCCGTAACCATGGCGTGCCCCGCCCCCAAAATGGCACCCGCGGCCCGCCCAGGCCCTGCGCCGCGTTCTCCTTGCTCCGGCTGGCCTTAAAGAGCCAGCCAGAGCGAGGAGAACGCGCTGCTGCCCGGCGCCCACTCCCGCCTCTTAGAGTGGGGGACGGGGCGCCGCGCGGCGTTCTCCGTGCTCTGGCTGGCTCTTTAAGGCCAGCCGGAGCACGGAGAACACGTTGCCGCCCGGCGCCCCCTCCCGCTTCTCAAGGTGGGGGGGGGGCAGGGCGCTGGGCGGCGCTGCTTCTGTTCGCTCCTGTCGGCTCTTTGAGGCCACCGGGAACGAACAGAAGCAGCGCCCTGGCCGCGTTCTGCTCGCTCCCGGTGGCCTTAAAGGGCCGGCGGCAGCGAACAGAACGCGCTCCTTAGAGGGGGTGGGGCGCGACGTCATGACGTCACGATGTTGTGACGTCATGACGTGAGTGCCCCTGGGGCGCCTTTTCATTGGGCGCCATGGGCGCCATTTGAAGAAGATCTGCCCCTGGCGGTATATAAATACTATTTGATTGATTGATTGATTGATTGATTGATTGATTGATTATACTTAATAAAAATGAGAACTTGGAATGAGAATGTAGAATAACACCACAATTTGTTATTTTAATCAAGAAACTTGGGAAAAATATCACCCAAAAACCACACCCCTATTAAAAGGAGAAGCAAGTGACAACCCTCTGCAAGCCATCCCAGAACTCCCCCTAAGTTGGTGCTTTAGGCCTTACTTGTATTTTTCTTTCATGTCTTCAGGGATCAACTCCTCCGGAGTCCATGACTCCTGAAAAGCAGATTCATGGATTGAGTTACACAAGACACTTCCTACCTTGGCAGATCTATGAATTAGTTTATCTTATATACTGTATATTTTCCTTCAAGGTACTCAGAGCACTGAACCAGTGGTTTGCATTTATGTTTTTGAGGGAGGCAAAAGAGCCACATTAACACTCCTGAAGGAGAGGAGGAGGAACCACTTTACTCAAGAGCTCAGGCTCCTGCAAAACTTAGCATTTTCTCCACCACCCCCATAGGAATGCCACTGGGATTTCTTCCTAATCATCACTTACCTCAAGCACTGGGATGAGAGGACCGAGGTCCCCCACATTCAGGATTCATTGTCCAGGTAACACCTTGTCAAGCCGAGTTTGGTAAATGAATAAAGTTAAGTACACAACTCCCATGAACTGAGCCCATAAAGGCTTACAGGTACTTACAGGGTCATTAAAGGTTTCTCCAAGATGCTCCACTGCATAGTAAATCAGTTTTTTCTCCATGAGAGTCCTCTGTACATAATGGGAGATCACCTGTGGATGAGATTAGGAGTAACGTGTAATACCAGTGAAAGTAAGAATTTGGCATGCATGATTGGAGATGTAGGCATGCCCCAGCATCTGTTGATTCGGTATCCACAGTTTCAGTTATCCATAGATACCATGGATACTGGGGCGCCTATTAAAAAGATACAGGAATGTTAAACAAATCATTGCAGCAAAACCACAATGTTCCCCTATCTTTAAAAAGCCATCCTCAGTATCCACAGTTTCAGGTATCCACAGGCAGGTTCAGAACAGAACCCCAGCAGATACCAAGGCATGCCTGTACTAATGTATTCAGTGCTTAAATATCACATGAGTTCTTTTCTATCAGTAGCATCATTGATAGCAGCCATTGGAAACAG
>JAJKFI010000066.1:618033-653050 GCA_029204185.1 Lerista edwardsae | reverse complement strand
CCCCCCCCAGGGATACTACTGTTTCCAATGGCTGCATAAATGCATCTAACTCTTTTTGCATTGCACTCAGTCTGAATATTTGTATTTGGAGGGCTGGGCGAAATTTCAGATAGAGGATATATTGCCGATACCTCTCTGGCTATGACAGGAATGTCTTCTCCCAGCGCTGCTTGATATTGTTTCAACTTCTCCAGCATCGCCTCATCTGACGGATAGAACAGCAAGTAGGTCGCTGCACATTCAGCAGCAAGGGCGTGATTCCCAACTGAAAGAGAGGAGATCAGCTTGGTCACTGCTCCATCAACCATGCAAGCAATGCTGATGGCATGGCCCTTGGGCAGGCCAAGGTAACACCGCAGGCCAAGCAGACAGGCACCTCTCGCTTCCCTCCGCAGACCAATCCTCCGCTTACCTCTATCATAGGCAAACTGCAGCAAGTCAAAATGAGATGGGATGAAGTCTTCGGTGGAAGACACCCTCCCAGGCTTGGTGGCAATGTCGAGGATGCAGTTCTGCCGGCACTTCAAGACTTGGATGTAGCGGGCTGGAAAGCAAAGAGAGACTATCAGCCCAATCCTATGAATGTAGACTCAGACAAAAGGGGACTTTTGTCTGAAAGTGTTCCATGAGGCTTCTTCCCAGCTACGACTGCATCCTATGTGTGCCTCCAGCACCACAGTGGTGCTGTCTGCTCGTCTGCTCTACAAAGCTGGGGCATTTGGGAGGCAGGATGTGCTTCTGCAAGGACTGCCAGGTGCTTCCTGTCTTTTCTCTCAGAGTGCCCCAAAGAAGACAAGCTGAAATCAACACCACCAATATTCAAAATCTGCCAATGTGTCCAATTTGCAGTGTACATTAACGTTGGAAATCTGAGTCCTTTAGAATTGTTGGGAGCTCTTTGGCTGTGCTGAGTTTGAGGCATGGTAGAGGTGTTTGAAAACAATGGTCTTCATTTTACTTAGTATAGAGTTGCTCTTGCCACTCTCTAAAGCTCTGGCAGTGGGGGGGGGGCTGCTTACATGGTGCGGCAATGCGCCATCAAAATGCACCATTTTTACCCCTCACCCTCAAGCTACATCACTGCCCCCATGTGCTTCCCAGTCCAGAGGGTTCTTAATAGGACTGGAATTAAGCCCAGGTGCCTCTTCAAACTTTTGGGGCTACCTGCAATGGCTTCAAAGAGGCCAAGCGGCATCTTCTCTTCATCCTCCTCCTCCTCCTCCTCCTGGGGGCCCTCGCAAAGAGCTCGGCAGTCCTCCAGCGCCAGGAGTCCTTCTCGGAGTGACTCCTCCAGCTTTGTCACCGCCTGCTGGTAGTCGTCCATATTGTAGTGATGCATTCCTGTTTCATATGCCACCTGCAGGACCACAAAGCCACACTCTCTCATTAATGACTGAAAAGGCAATGGGCTGTGGCTTTCACGCATGGTAGTGCTGCCCTCTAGGGGCCTGTTTCAATATAACGTGCAGAGGCCTCATTCTGGGGGCTGAGCTGCTTATGGCCATCAGACGGGCCATAATCTTTCTTAAAAGTACAGTAACCTCAGAAGTTACCTTTGTGCGCGTTTCCCTAACTGCAGATACCCCTGCAAAACTGTTGTTAGCCATGCTACAAAGCAAGGCAGGTGCCCACATTGTGCCTCGCAGCTTGCAGGGGGGATTCAGTGGGGATACTAGCATGAGAGAAGGGAAGATAGAGAAGGGTTAAATATGTTCCCCATCACGGCAGTCTCACTTCAGCCACCTGCCTCCGTTTAAGTATTTTAAAAAGGCATTGGGATATCATTCACGAATGTCTCATACCACACTGGCAGCTCAACCCTATCTAACTCCCCCCCCCCCCCGATGAAGCGATGCCACATTTGTTCCCTTCTCCAGGTGTAAGCTTCTGAAATTGTAATGGGTCTACTCGGACCTGCGCCAGCTATTTTGCTGCAGGGGACCCAGGAAGATGAACCAAGGTTGGGAAGGGAGATATAATATCTGCAGTGCCTCTGCCGCAGGCACTGACCCCTTCCTGCCCTCCTCACCCTGGTCTCCACCCCATTCCTCCCCTCCCTGCCCCATTCTGCCCACCCCCATCTCCCACCTGTGCTGACTTCAGTACCACTGTAAGTGGGGGCTCACATGATAAAATGTTCTTCCATTCACACACACACACACACACACACACACACACACACTTCACCCAGAAAACTAAATGAGCTCCCACAATTATTGTTAGTATTTCAGGCTATTTTCCTACCCCTTGTAAAGCAACAACCCCCACCCCACCTGCTTCCATGTCATGGGATGGGGAAAACCCTGCAGATGCTACAGGGCTAACCATCTGCCTTGTTACTAATCTCTCCTCTGGAAGCAGCCTAATGGTTTATCAAATTCCTGGATCTGCATGGTGGAGATGTGGGGCACACACCAAAGTGGCTCTATAGAGGGGAGCTTATACAGAAGAGGATAATTTCAGGGATCACTGTGTGCTGTTTCAGAGCTTGGGATTCTTGAAAGTCTGGCTGTTGGTGCTTCAGCCCCAGCCATTTCCAGTCCCTACAGAAAACCACCCCTCTGCCTTGCCTTAACATGCTGGCTTACCTGAGTATCCCTGGCTCTAGTCTACCTCTAAAAGGAAGCAGGAAATCCCTGGAGTCTGGCTGTGCCTTAAGTGTGTGCTGGTTTTTTCTGCTCCTTGCTGTGTCCTTTCTAAACCTGCCCCACTCATACTATGTGCCTGGTCCTTGCCTGTTTGCCCTTAAATTTCCCCTTATCCACTTATGTTACCTTCACGCTGGCTTGCCCCTGGTATTCTTCCACCAGGGCACAACACTTTGATCACACAAAATTAATGCAGTCTATATATAGTGCCTCTCACAATGAGATACTCCAAAGAAAGAGAGATCTACTTTTACCTGCAGCACTTTCCACATTTTCTGAGTGCGCTTCACTACCTGCCCAGGACTGCAAGGAGCTGTCATCCTGACAGGTGTAGTCCACAAAATAACAGAAGCCAAAATCCTTCTATAGCGTACTGTTCCTACAGCTATATGTGAACTTAACTCAAGCTACTAAGGGCCCAATCCTATCCAACTTTCCAGAGCCAGTGCAACTACAATGGAGCCCCAAGGAAAGGAAACACATGTTTTCTTATCTGCAAGAGGCCTCCAGGAGTTCCCCTCCACCACAGGATGCAGTGCATGCCCCTTTGGTATGGTTGCACCAGTGAGGAAAGTTGGATTTTGATCCTTAATTATAACAGCAAGCCCCAAGCTGGCTTTCATTTAAACTTTTCTGTACTTCAGAAAAGCTTGAACTAGTAGTTACCATTTCATAACACCATCTTTCAGATAGTCTGATCTTCTATCTGAAGATCAGACAAGAGTAGGCAGCACATGATCATCTCATGCACACAATGACACAGCTAGAGGGGGCTCAAGTGTTTACAGCACCACAACACACCATGTAAACTTCTACAGTTCACTATGTGCTATCTGCTAGTTCGGCACTTTGCTGCTTTCTGCATGCTTTCTGCACTTAAAAAATGGTCTTGGACAGAAATGTCTGGATTTTGGAATAGTCTGAATTTCAGACATCTGGATAAGAGATAATCTATCTGTCCTGTCCTGTGGGTAGTTTGGAATCCATCAAAAAGATATGCAAAATACATCAATTATGAATATGTAGGATTGCTACTTATCCTCCAGTCCTTGTTGTGCTTGTCAGTGGGCGGACAAACCTGTCTCAGAGGAACCAGCCCATCAGAAACCCTGTCATTGGGCTCTCAAATACCAGGTTTTACTACCACGGGCTCCAAACTCTACAAAACAGCCCTTCTGACCCTGTGGTTTTCTGATTGCTATAAGATCCTCACCCAGTGTGACATGGCCTCAAGATCCCGAAAACTTTCTGATTTCACCCCTGCCATGCGCCGGTATTTCTCTATGTCTTCGCGCATCTGCAGGTGTTGTGGGTTGGCCACGAAGAATGTGTGAGCTGAAGAAACGGCTTCATCCAACCTCTTCAGCTGTAGAGAAAACAAAAAAGGTCTGTTTGGAAGCAACCATAGACCACAAATGCCCCACTTCAGACTGAAAGAGTGAGGGAGGCAAAGAACTCCTCTCTTGGGTTATATTTCAGAAGACAGCAAACAAATGCAGTCTTTATTCAGTGCACATTTAGAAAATATGACATTAAATTTCTACTCTGATTGGTGTCAGTACAGGGAACGTAGTAAAAAGGATGGAGGAGGAAAGAGTAAGAAGGTGCAGCTTGGATCTGGAAAGGAGAAGAGCCACTGCAGGTGGCCCAACCTGGAAATGTTTTTAAAAAGCTAAGAGGAGACTGAGAGTGCAATCCTAGCCTGGAGTTAAGCTGCCACAGTTAGGCCAGCAAAGTTTGGCCAGCATAAGGGCCACCTTAAAGCATGTGTGGACCACTCTCAGAGTCAGGGAGGTTGGCGCACGTCTGTGTGCTGGCTTCTTGGACTCCGAGAGTGGTCCAAACATACTTTACAGTGTCCCTTCTGCTGGCTAAAATTTGCTGGTCTAACTGTGCCAGTAGGATTGCACTCTAAATTAAAATCATTCCATGTTTATTTTTCCCTTCTTCGTTTTGCCTGTGTGGATTCTGGCAAACAACTGAAAAAGTGGAGGCAGTGAGCACTTTAAGGGCTTTCGGAACAGAAAGCCCTCAGTTTCACGCTAGGCTGGGTCGCTGGGAACATTTTTAAGGCATGTGCTTTGTATTAACCCAGCTCAGGCAGGGAGGGAGGCAGGGAGCAGGCGCGGCAGCCACATCAGCAGCAGCAGCAGCAGCAGCAGCGAACGGGCTTCTCCTTCCCTGCCGCTCACCTTGAAGAAGGCGACTTGGAGGTAGTTGTAGGGCTCCCTCTTCTCGAACTCCTGCTGGATCAGTCGGCTGGCCCTGTGGCGGGACGGCTGGCCCCCGAGCCTGCGCCCCAGACACTCCTCCAGGCAGTCTGCTCGCTGCAGCACGCGATCGAAGAAGCCGGTCTCCCAGGCCGGCGAGGGCGGCTGACCCCCGAAGCTGGCCTCGACCTGGCATCTGCCCCGGCACTCGCGGCGCGCGTCCCGCAGCTGGGAGTAGCTGTGCAGGGAGCGCTGCAGGAGCTCCGCCGCCCGAGGCCAGTCCTGGGCGAAATACGCCCGGACCCCGTCGGCGTAGAGCACGTCGTAAGGGCTCAGCTGGCCCCTTGTCCCTGGCCGGAGCAGGCAGCTGCTGAAGGCGAGGAGCAGGAGGGGGGGAAAGGATGGCATGGCTGAGGGAGGGAGAAGGGGAGAGGATGCTGGGAGGAGAGAGGCGCTGACTGGGAAGAGAGGCTAAGGGGCGCGACGCACGGGAGGGCCGCAAAAGCTGCAAGCGTCGGGTGAGGGGGCTGAAAGAGGCAGAGAGAGCAAGAGAGAGAGAGAGGCGCCTTCGCTGTTTTCCTCGCTCGCGTTTGGTTGGAGCGGGAAAGGGGCCGACGCTGCTGACAGAAGGAACGCGGGAGGCGGACCCAAAAAAGCCACAAAACTCGCCAGAGGCTAGACGTGCCTTCCAGAAGCAGCGGAGGACCTGAGGCAGCCTGCCTGGGGAAGGGAACACCCCCAAGGAGGGAAAACCAGGACCAGGGCCCGATTCTACTTACCCTGGGCATAAGGGGAAGAGGAACAGGCGGTGGCATTAGACTAATATAAGCTGGAAGTAAAAAGTGGTTGATGGACGTGGTAGGCAGGGGACTGCTTCCCACAGAATGGGATTTTTTAGGGAGTAGCAGCACTTCAATTGGTAGCCTTGGGCATGGGTCAATACGGCAGTGGGAGTTGCTCTCATCAGCTAAGAGCAAGGTGCACTTGTGACCCAATTCTATACGCTCCCTAGAAATTAAGTTCAAGGACTGCTAGCCGAAACTTTTACAGACATTCCAAGGTACCCAGAAGGCTGAACTGGAGAGCAAGATGTACAGTTAGGGACACACAAAAGGCCAGACAAGAGCTCTACAGCGCACCAACTACTAGGAAAAAAAATAGGAAAATGTGACATTTTAATGGGGGGAATGGACCTGATACCATAGGTTAGTATTCCAGCTAGCAATTTTCTTCCACAAAGCAGGGAAGTGTGCTTGCAAATGGTTTAAAAAAAAAGTTTCAAAAACTGTTTGCGACCCACCAAAAATCAGCCTGCGACCCACTGGTGGCACCCCTACCCACAATTTGGAAAACACTGCAGTGAAGTATTTAATGCATTTCAAGTGCATATCTTCTTTAGCAGCACTGAAAAAGCAAAACAGCCTCCAGTACCTTTAGTTGATACAAAAATGTAAGGCTGTTAGCTTTATCAGTGCCCCAAAGAAGAGTATCCAGATGAAACGCATTAAATAATAAATTTATACCTCTGAGGTTTTTTGCCTATTTTTTTCCTGCCCAGAGTATTGACACAGTCACAAACAAGAAGCAGTAAAGAAGGAACAGATCCTAAAAATGAAAATAGTATCCTGAACAGCTCTTGATCATAGAATTGTTGTTATGCTGCTCAGAATATGATACATACGGCATAGGTTGGGTGATGTTGGGAATTTGTAATTCACAAAGGCATTCTATATATACCCTCCTGGGAGTAAGCCTCATTGAGCTTATTCAATAAGGCTTACCTCTGAGTAGACCTGCATAGGCTTGCTCTGTAAAAGGCAGCAGAATCCTAGCGCAGGTAGTTGCTTCTCAGTGCTTTTATCTTTGGAATCCACCCTAGGAGACGCATCACAACTTGTATATCTTCCAAAAGCAGTGTTGTGCTGGCTTTTGATGACAAGGGCTAGAGTTATTATTAACATGCTGTTACCCACCTTGAAGCTTTGCAGTGGTGTAGACTCAGAGCGCAATCCTAAACTGGAGTTAGGCCAGCATAAACTAAGCCAGCAAAGTTTAGCCAGCACAAGGGCCACTATAAAGCATGTTTGGACTACTCTCATAGTCAGGGAGGATGGCTCATGTCTGTGTGCTGGCCTCTCTGACTCTGAGAGTGGCCCAAACATGCTTTATGGTGGCCCTTGTGCCAGGCAAACTTTGCTGGTTTAGCTTATGCCGGCCTAACAATTTAGGACTGCGCCCTCAATGAAATGAAATAAGTGGTGGTGTAGTTCTGGTTGGATTTTTAAGTGTATTTTTAAAAAGTATGTTTATGTCCATAGGAGATATGTTTCAGCAGAAACGTTCTGGCTAAATTCAAAACAGTAAGAATAAAAATGGCATTACTAGAAAGGGCAATTATCTTGGAAGAACAACTGAATATGAATTCCAACAACAATTTGAATTCTACAACTCTTGCCTTTTTGAACAGAATACTTCCAGTTTCACCAAGAATTCTGCCTGTAGCACAGGAATGGCCGAGTAAACTTCCATGGCCTGGATTATGTAAGAAGAGAGAGTAATGGTTCCCCCTGCTTTAAAATGAGTAATATTACTAAAATGAACGATATTGCATATTACTAGCTCAAAATAATCTGCTAATGTTGCATCAAGGATTAAAAGAGGACCTAAGCTCGCTGTCTAGTCTCTAGGGTGGTATTTGAAATGAAGTACAATTTGGGCTGAGGTTGTAGCCTTTCCAGGCCAAAATGAGAGCTGGGGTAGTGGCTGACAACATGAGCTCTGAGCTAGGAAGTCCTGAGTTCAAATTTCTGATCAGTTATGAACAAACTAGGTGGTGTCTAGTAAGCTACATTTCCTCCTACCCCTTTGCCAGTCTGAGGATTGCCAACAGGACAAAAATAACGATGACTCTGGAAGTGGGGATGAACATGTGAGGGTGTGCGTGTGCGTGCATGCATTTATGCATGCACCCCCAACAAAGGGGGCAGGAAAGGGATACCATGTCTCAGGCATGGTGTCATCTTGGGCTAGGTCTGCATCTTTCACTCTATCAAAAAGTTACCACAAGTTGCCCATGTTATATGAGCTGTTATTCATCATGTACATTTTTTATCAAATGTAATTTTAATTGATATGTGATCCGCAGGGATTGCTTTGTATTTATTTTTTAAATTGTTTTAATGTTTTATTATTGGTTTAACATTGTAAGCCACCTGGATTGCGCTCTTCAAGAGAAAGGTGGGATGCAATTTTTTAAAATAAACAAACAATTGAGGTGTTTCCTTTAAATGAACATTTTAAAAGTCATTTTCTGTTTGTGCTTATTCTCACATAGTCTGTATAAAACTGATAAATCAGTCCTGAAATAGTAGAAAGATATGCTTGTTTTATAGTTGTTTAGATCAGCCATTGCCAACTACTGTGCTGTGTCACATTGGTGTGCCTCAAATGGTCTACAGATGTGCCATGGGAATTTGGGGAAGTCATTTATTAGTAATGCCATTGGGGAGTGATTCCCCCCCCCACTGGCAGCACTGTGTTCCTTGTCAATTGTCAATAACATGATGGTGTTCCTTGACCATTTTAGCACCTTGCCACTGTGCCATAAGATGAAAAAGGTTGAAGATTTCTGATTAGATTATACAGTGATTATATGGTATACCAACTTTCCAGCACTGGTATAGCTATGCCAATGGGGCATATGCTACATCCTTTAGTTGGGGGCAGTCACAGAAGCCTCCTCAAGGTAATGTTTGTTTCCTTACCTCAGAGCGACCTTCCTTCCCCAGTGCTGTAAAGTTGGTTAGGATGGGACCCTAAGACAGTTTAGGGGAGCGGTTCCCAAACTGTGGGTCAGGACCCACCAGTGGGCTGCGAGCCAATTTCAGGTGGGTCGCAAAGCACCTAGAGCAGCCATATTGAAAATATGGAAAGATGGGACACTGGAAAGGGGGAGGGCTATGTGGTTGTTTTGTTTGTGTCAGGCTTGTAAATAGGCTTTTTTTTTCCTTTCTGATTCACTTTGCTATTGGACAGTGGCTGAGAAATAACCCAACTTATTGCTGCATTCCCAGGAAAGCAGCAGGCTCTGACATCACAGTGACAGCACTTCCAGCCGTGACATCACATCTGGTGGGTCCCAGACAGATTGGCATTCTAAAAAGTGGGCCCTGATGCTAAAATGTTTGAGAACCACTGGTTTAGGGGAAGAGACCCATCTGTTGTTTTTTTCTGCTTATAAAGTGCTATGCAACTCCAAGTACACTGAAGTCACTATTTGAAAAATATATACAGTGTTACATAAAAAATTATACAGTGTTACATATTCTAAGGACATTCCCTATGTACGCTCCTTACTCATCATGGCTCTAGGGCAGCAAATTTGCCCTGATATGGTGAGAACACCAATGGACGGTTCTCTATTGAAAACAGCAGAGCAGCAGAGTGCTGTTTAGCACTCACTCTCCACCTCATATATACTGCTGTACACAAAGGAGTTAATCCTCAGTTTATCCTTGGACACTAGAACACCTCAGGGCCTGATTAAGCTAGTGAGGGGCCTGTAGCGTATTTTATAAAGGGGCTCTAAATTAAAAGATAAACAAATATTAAAACATAAGTGAACTTGATAATATCACCCTAGCATGGACAATCTCTGCAGAATAGTTTTTGTATTGAGCTACAGCTGCCACAATCAATTTCTGAAAGGACATTCTATCAGGACTCACCTAAGTTTCCAAAACTTAAAAAAGTTTCACTTTACTAGCCTCTCAAGTCTTGTTATTCTTATTCATTTATTCTTGTTATGATGGGGTGGGGGTGGGGGTGTCATCCTGGGACAATTGTTCACATTCTTCAGATTGGGACCATTCTTGCATTCCCCTTCACCGTGGACCAAAGCATGGTTGCCTACTCATGAGTTTGACTCTGTTTAACTTTTCATAGGGCTCAATACATTTTTCTTGTCAGCTGGGGGGACGACGACACTTCCTTCTTGAGAGTTTCTTGGGGCTGTATTCATCGAATCAGGACCACTCTAATGGAGTGCCATTCTGCTCAACATGTCCTTCGAAGTGGAACAAGGCACATTTGCCTATTCATGAGTAAATGCACACAGGATGCTCCATTTTGGTTTCCATAGAGCTCAATACATTTTCTTTGTCATCAGCTTAACAGTTTGGCAACCCACCAAAAAACAGGTCCTAACCCACACTTTAGGAATGACTGTCTTAAGCTATGGAGAGACTGTGTGCCAGTCCAAAGCAGCTGTTTGTTCTGGAAAAGGAAAGGTGGGATGAAAATCTTTTAAATAAAAGAATAAATCTATAATCCGGCAGCCAAAAAATAAGGAAGTAGCTCTTGTTCCTTTAAGAGCTTTATGGAACCACCTGTCTATAAACTTACAGTGCTGACCCATACACAAAATGCACAGTCTTTTTCTTTCTAAATTCAGTTGCTTTCAGATTATTACTCCCAGAATGCTTGAGCCAGTGTTCTAATAAATGTAGCAGCTCTCTCTGCTCCATTCAATCTGAGTGTCCAAATAGTGCCGTCTTCACCCAACATTTGCTTCTGATTGGACAGTAGTAGACCCTCCATCAGGGTCTGTGTCAGGTCCCTTTGAGATTGATTGGCAAAGCTGCTAACCAATTAGTGCATTTTTCTGCCAACAAACATTTCTTTTGGAGATGGAGCATGTTTTGTTTTTGCTGGAAGACGCTCTGCTTGCTTACTTATCCATTAATGGTAGATATTTCCATTTGCTCCTCCTAACTCTGCCCTTCCTTGCTGTGCTGTGCTGCCAGCAGCTTTCTACTGCTTTCCATTCACTTTCTGCAGTCTTGTACATGGAGTAGATTACCTTAATGTGGGGCCTGTAGCATATGCTACTTTTGCTATTATATATTAATCTGTCCCTGGGAAGCTTCCGTTTTTCTCTACAGTGTGATACAGACAGCTGAAGTCCTTTCCTTCTAGCCAGGCTTCTGCCACATCCCCATCTCTTGGCCAGTTTTCCAGGGTCTTAAAGCCCACCCAGTTTTCTCCACTCTCCTGTAATTGCACAAGGAAACATGAGTGCTTGTGCCACATAGGAATACATGAATTCTAATGATCAGAAATGGACCTGAGTTTATGGGGATATATGAAGAGAGTCAAGGCCAATAAGAAGACCCCAAAAGAATCGCATCCAGTACAATTCAATCCCAGACAAAGGCTTGGGGTGTGTTGGAGTTGTGAGACTGCCAACCTGCAGGATGAAAAACTGTCTTTTTCAGGACATAAAAACCTGAAAGACAGACCTTCAGCAGGTTTGGAGGAAGATTTCCTAACTTTCTGGACCAGTTCCAGACATTGCAAAATACATGACTCCAGGAATATTTCAGGTATAAGTCTGTGGGAAAAGTCTGTGATTTTTATTTAGTGTTGTACAATGTTTGTATATGTTAAAACCGCCTGTAGATCACCCCACTCATCTGCAATATGTATAACACTGGCCTACCTTGTAAAGGTGGAAGAAATATATTACTAAATATATATTTGAAGCATTTTGAAACACATTATATACACTCTTCCGATTGTTATTCTCTTTTCCTCTCTTAATATTTAGTGCGCTTTGATGCTAGGTAAGTTGATCTGTGCCTGACCCAATTGGCTCTATTAAGTATCATTAAGCATGTGTGGAATCACTTTAATGAAGCAACGTAATTATTCATATTTTAAAAAACAAGACACATGTGACAATCCAAATATAGATTTCTTTAATACCATCTTGTCCCACACTTGGCAATCAATAAGTGTTTTTTCATAAAAGGAGATGAGAGAGAGAGAGAGAGAGAGAGAGAGAGAGAGAGAGAGAGAGAGAGCTGTGCTACCAAGGGGATGGAACTGACAACAGTGCCGTCAATGTACTCTGCTCACCTGAGAGCCAACTACTGGGGTGACTTCCAGCCACTCCACATGCCTGTCCCCATGATTCTTTCCTCCCCACTGCATCAGGACTCAGATTGGACGCCATTCCCTCCCTCACCAATGTAGTGAGAAACATGAGGACCTAAATTATACCTTGGATCCTGGGATGGGGAAACAGGTTTTACTTAAAAATCCAGAGAATAGCAAATGCTTTGGTGCCATTTCATAAGATGAACTCCTAGAAAGTCTTTGTCTCATGAGCCACCATAGTCCATTTGCTAGGATCCTGGTCTCCACTGAAAAGATACAGCTGCTCACCACCAGTCACTGAACACCGTCTGTTCCTGTCAGAGCCCTCTTCCTGCTCAGCACCATCCAGGGAATGGCGTCTCTCACGCTGCACTACGAATGGGAGACGTGAGTGGCGTGGACTGCCCACTGGAGAGGGAGCTGGTGTTTCATCAATGAAGGTGGTAATCTCATCACGGAAAAAGCAGGCATTAGAACCAGGGCCAGGTCCCCGGGCGGCTAATCCAGCTTCCAGGAACTGTCGAAGCGTTGTGAGTTCATCTTCATGAGGCCGACGGCGGTGGTGGTAGTAGTTGTGGAGTTCTGGAGGCAGAAAACCAGGGGCTCTTCCAGGTCTGTGGGGAGTGGCCACTCGGATGTCATCAGATGAGGACCACTTGTGAAGGAAGGAAGGAGTGGAGCGGTGGGAAGAGAAGATGTTGGTTTCATCATGGGACATCCTCCGAGAGAGAGGGACCTAAAAGGAAGGAAGTGGAGAAAGCAGTGGTTTTGTCATGTATAGGTAAGTGTAGTAAAAAAAGTTTCATTAGAATTAGAGGGGTGTGTGTGTGTGTGTGTTTTAGGGCATACTCTGTTGATAGAGCATTTTGCATGTAGAACAGTGGTTCTCAAACTTTTTAGATTGCTATCCACTTTTTAGAATGACACTTGTGTCGGGACCCACCGGAAGTGATGTTACTAACCTGGAAGTGGCATCATCAAGCAAGAAGTGCCATAAATGTGACATAATAAAATGACATTCCTGGAATGCAAACGGGCATTCTTGGACTACAGCAACTGCACAACCATGAAACAAACATCCCAGACAGAAAGCAAGATTAGGACAAAATATGATGTAAAAGCACTGAACTAAAAAAAAAATAAAAAAAATCGTACTTGAAAATTCAAAGTGTTAACACTCACAAAAGGAATATAGCAAGAATAAGGTCGGTAGCTTCCAAGATGGTAGCTCCCAGCTTTCTGTGACCCACCTGTCATTAAGTCCAGACCCACAGTTTGAGAAACACTGATGCAGAAGATTCCAAGTTCAGCCCCCAGTTAAAAAAGTCTCCGGGAGTGGGGCTAGGGAAGACCCCTGCTTGGGCTAGATGGACCAACAATCTGATTCCATATAAGGCAGCTTCATATGCTGATATCTCTGTTTATATATTTTAGGGCATAATCTAAGACCCGTGAAGGGATGGCGCATGTGGCCTGCGTTGGCCTAGTGCTGTTACGAAAGTGCCATAAAGAACTTTTGTGCCAATGCTTCTGGCGCAGGGCTGATGCAAGCAGTTGCATTGGCCCTGCAACACTGCCGTGCTGCTTGGGTAAGTCGGACCATTTCTGGGCGGGGGGAAGGGGGGTGTTCCAGAGTGCGGGTTGGCCCGGGGAGGTGGAGTGGAGCCCAGATCCAGCAGTTATGCTCGATCCAAACCCCTGTCTCTGGGCTGTGCAGCCTCCATTCTGGCCACTGTGGCATGCTTAGACTTGCGCCTGCTATTATCAAGCTGCCTACAGCTTACTGCAGCTGCTGCTGCCTTCCTCCATCTTGAGTTTGGATGCAGCGCAGGCCGGCTGGCCTGCCTGACTGCTCCAGCCCAAGTTAGGATTGGGCTGTCCAACGTATAAACAGAAATCTGGTTGGTATGAGTGGATTGGGTTTCTGACAAATAACCAAACCCTCTCAAAGCTGACGGTGGGAGAGCGAACAGCTTACCTGCAGGTAGTGCACCCTGTCATGGGGCAAGAGCATGTGGTGCACTGGAAGCAGCTTGGGATCCCGCTTAATAGCTGCAGCACCATTGGCATCAAAGCGCACCTTGCAGATTCTCCCGTCACCGTAATCATCCCCAGTGCCATCTGGAGGATTAAAAAAACAAAAAGAAGCAGCTCTGATAGATGCAAGAGACCATTTAATGAGAGAGAGAGAGAGAGAAAATCAAATGCAATCCCATCAAGTTTTGAGACAAATAGCTCTTCATCAGGGGATAAAGCTATGCAAACAGGGCAACTGTGTAACCATTTCCCCCTTTATTAGAATGTTTTCATTGCATCTTCATTTTTGTGTTCGTCAACAAATGTACACTCAAGGCTTTTATCTCCTGGTTGGTCAACTAGGGGTTTAACTGATGCTATCTGATCCATCAATTGCTATTTGACGTCAATTAATTGCTGTAACGTTTAGCAAATGAGGAATGCCACACATGAAAATCTGTTGACTTTTTGATAGTTTCTTGGTACAAGTCTGCTACTGAATGTAGAAATGAGGGGGCTATGTGCCTGTCTCCAGCCTTCCAAGCATTAAGAACTCAGAACCCAATCCTATCCAACTTTCCAATGCTGATATAGCTGTGCCAAAGGGGCATGCACTGCATCTTGTGGTAGGGGAGCAGTCATGAAGGCCTCCTCAAGACAAAGGAATGTTTTTTCCCTTACCTTGCGGCTGCATTGATGCTGGAAAGTTGGATGAGTTTCGGTCCTCATTCTCCAAAAGTCATCCCTCTGAGTATGTACATATAAGGAAGAATTCTCCAGGAAATTATTCAACATAAGCCCCAATGAAAGGTGTGGGAGTTGCACAAAAGCACAACTTGCACAACTATATTTATTTCCATGGGGCTTGTGCAGAAGAAATTCCCAGACGACTATGCCTAAAATACTAGATGTTCCTATCCTAGAGGTATACAGTATTATTTGCCTGCTGCTTTTAATTTTGCTTAACCTGCTTGTGCCTATTATTGTTTTATGTTTCCAAAGGTGTTTTCATTTTAAATAAAATGGAAAACAAAATTCCAATTTTATCATGGAATTGTTGAATCATTAAAATTATGTTGATAAGATGGAATTTAGAAATACCGTACATAAAATTTAGAAATACCGTACATAAAATTCATGAATTAAATACAGCCATAGCTCTATTTAATTGTAGCTGTTGCAATCCTTCCATAGCTCCTGCAACTTATCACTACTCCCCTATGACCTCTAGAAAAATAACAGGTCAAAAAGAATTGTGCAAAGAATTGCTTCATTTTTTAATTTTGTAGGATTTCATTGCTGCACTGTTTTTTTTTTGCTTTAAGATGATTGTTAAATAACTTGCAGGACTATCAGGCATGATATATTGAAGACTAAAATTATTTTACCGTGTTGTATTACCGTAGATACTCGAGTATACATTGATCTCACAGATAAGATGAGGAAAGGCTTTGAGACAAAAATCATGGATTTTTAATTACCTCCAGATAAGTGGGGGGGGGAAGTTAGGGAATGCCTGACTATAATTTTGTTTGATTTTTACGCCAATCACTGCAGAAAGGGGAGAGTGAGGGAAATGGTGCTTGGGAAGAGGAGTATAAAACACCCTCCAAATAATGACACAAGACAGATAGCATTGAATTGCTATGAAAAAAGCAGATTCATGTTGCAGGGGGCAAAAACCACTGGTTCAAAAACATACCACAGCATAGCAACTCAGAAAGGGTTGTGAGCTAAGGTGTTAACAGAGCTCAGAAGAGCTCTGGACCAATATAAACAATGAAATGGAAAGCAAAGGACAGCTCTAAGTGTCATTAAAACTTGGAAACACTCTGCAAGCATAAAAGTGGTCCTAGGACCCTTAAACTGCCCTGACTCCTGACTGACCCTAAGATAAGATGAGGAGGCAATTTATAGCTCATTTATTTGCAAAAATGTAATTTATCATAGCTGAGCATCTACAGTAATAACAATAATTATTCAAAGCGTTCAACCAGAGTGCAATTTTAAACGCATATAGTGAATTGAATAAAAGCTGTAAAATAGATGACTGTGATTATGAATGGAGAAAGAAAAATAATTTGTTCCCTGTCTCAAAGTGCTAGAAGTCTGCCAGATTAACTGGTTGCCAATAGATTCTGGGCAAATAAATGAAAGCAGTTTTTTGTGCAACCCATAATCAATACAGCATTCCTGGGCATAAAAGCAGACACCCCCCCCCTTAACACAGATGAGAGTTGCTCCTTCATCTTCCTATGGGCATCACAGAAAGAACCTGGAGCTAGAGAACTCACCGTCATCTCCATCTTCCTCTGACATTATTGCCACACATTGTTCCCACACCGTACGGACGTCAGCGCGGTAACGTTCACAGGACCAGATGAAAGAAGGGAGTAGCAGTGTCTGCACCATTGAGCACCAGAGCACAGCCAGCACCATCCAGGTGGGAGCAGTGTCATAACGCAGGCTGAAGAAGCTCACCACCTACATACAGGGAGACAAGGAAGGAGGAGTGAATAACAATCCACAGTAAGGCTCCCTATTTACAATGTAGATTGGCATCCGATGATGCTGATTTAGAGAGCTGAAAATAGTTAAAAGGGGGGATTGCTGCTCGTGCTGTCTCACCACCCTTCAAAGAACAAGCCTTGCAGATTTGTATACTCTTTGAAAAACCTGCCGACTTGCTTGATCAGAGATAACTGCAGGACAAAAGAAATAAATGTACACCTACATAATGAACAATGAGCCACTTTCAACTCCCTTAAAACTATGTCTGTTTCCAGCTTACATGCTACCAGTGACAGGAAAACCAGAGCCATAGTCTGGAGTCTTCATTGGGGTGTGTGAGGATAAATAGGCTCCTTCAGAATGTCAGATGCGGGGGAGTGGCAGAGAGATGCGAGTACCTTGTCTTGTGTGTTCTCTGAGGCATCTGGTGGGTCACTGTGAGCTACAGGAACTAATTGGGACTAGACGGGCCTTGGCTTGATCCAGAGGGGCTGTTTCTATGTTCCTATGTAATTTTTGCAGGTGTTTTGCTCTGTCTTGGGAACAGGATCAATCAATCAATCAATCACTAGTATTTATATACCGCTTTTCAACACAAAGGATTCCCTTCTTTCCTTTGATCCTGATGATGAACACATCTTGGTGAAAGGAGACCACATCTTGGAGAAGGAGACCTTCTTTCCCTCTCCCTTCACCAGAGGATAAATAAGATGTTTTCCAAGGGTTGTCAGAGGCCTAGGATTGGCTTGAATAATCAATCAATCAATCAATCAATCAATCAATCAATCAATCAATCAATCAATCACTAGTATTTATATACCGCTTTTCAACACAATGTTCACAAAGCGGTTTACAGGCAAATAATAACATTAAAGTTAAATGGCTCCCTGTCCCAAAAGGGCTCACAATCTAAAAGAATGGAGAACACCACCAGCAACAGCCACGAGAAAGACACTGTGCTGGGGTGAAGAGGGACAATTGCTCTCCCCCTGCTAAATATAAGAGGACACCACTTCAAAAAGTGCCTCTTGGCCTGTTAGCAGGGGCAATAACACAAAACAGTTTGCGCTGTGCGTTAGTGTGACATTTTATAGCATATTTGATCTTTCTGGCATATAAACAGCTTTGAGAACCTTAAGTGGTAAAACAAATTTGAACAATCTATATTGGTGGAATTTTCTTGCAGAGCAATGTTTAGCATTTCTGATTTCTTGAAAGATTTCCATATTCATTCTCCCATGAGCTCTGTCTGGGCTGTGTGAGAGAATGTGTCTCCTGTCTAATTTGCAAGCACATATCTCTATACATCCCTCTCAACATATAAAGCTTTTGCCTGCAACATGCAGTCCATAGTGGACATGAAATGTTTTTGGTAAAGCTTCTGACTAATATGAGAATTTCAATATTCTTATGCCTGCATTGATGAGAGCATTGTAACTTGTTAGCTAGTTCACAGAAACATGTAGCTCACAAGGGACACTTTACTCTGTGCCATGGCAGTTGATCCTGTTCCTACCAAGCAGGTCATCTGACTAATTCACCAAGAGCAGAAGCTGAAACTCTGGACATCAGCCCAAATAATCTCAATGTGGGCTGAGCACTGTCATGCATCCCTTCAGCTTCTGCTTGTGGCAAATGAGTCAGACAGCCCAATTCATCATTAACATGCACCACAGCACTAAATGCTCATAGTTTATGTAAACAGCAAAGGCTGAGCAAAATGGGCATCAACAGAGGGTCAGAGCTCTTCCCATTTAGTTTGCAAGGATGCTCGGTGCTGACGGCAATGGTCAGGTTGGCAGATGACACCACACTTTCAGGGTGGTAGAAACCAAAGCAGGTTGTGAAGCGCTCCAAAAGAAACTCTCCAGATTGGTGAATGGGCAAGCAAATGCAGTTCAGTGTTTAAAAGTGTGAATATAGGATTTTAAAAAATCACTTATACACTGATGGGGCCTGAGCTGTTGGTGATGAACTAGGAAAAGATTGGGGGATTGGGATGGGTAACTCAGTGAAAATGTTGTGCAGCAGTGTGTGGCAGCTGTGAAGGTGGCAAATTCCAGGCTTGGGGCCATTAGGAAAGAGATCAAGAATTCTAATATAACAATCCTACAGACATCTACGGTGAGGCCACATTAGGAATATTGTGTACCCTTATGGTTGCCACACCTCAGGAAGGATATTATCAGGATGACAAGATACAAGGGAGGCCAAAGTGCATATATCTTTAACCAGAGGCTGACAAACTGGGGTGTTGTCATGCCCCAGCCAGGAAAGCCCTGTCTCTGTCCCATTAATGGGCAGGGCAATGGTGAAGGCAGCAAGGTGATCACCACAATCATGCCATTGCCAGAAACAAAAGTTTTTTTTTCCCCACTTACCAGCAGCAGTGCTGCCCTCTGGAGGGTGTGGGGCGCCCGTGGACCCCTCTTCAGGGCTCCTCACCCCCTCTGGAGGGCCAGTACTGCCATTAGTAAGTGAAAAAGCTCTCTTATCCCCAGCAGTAGCTCAATCGTGTCACTGCCTTCACCCCATATGTGACTTGAGTCTACCTGAAACAGCAATTTTTGTGTGTGTGACTTGAATCAATTCCCAAGACTTGAGTTCCCATTCTATTCCTGCTTTTTAGCTTGGAAAAAAGACAATTAAGGGGGCACATGATTGAGAGCACATGTGCCTGAAGTTAGGTAGGAACAGTTAGGCCAACAAAGTTTGGCTGGCACAAGGGATACCGTAAAGTATGTTTGGACCACTCTTGGAGTCAGACAGGCCAGCACACAGACATGCGCCATACTCCCTGAATCCAAGAGTGGTCGAAATGAGCTTTATGGTGGCCCTTGTGCCAGCCAAACTTTGCTGGCCTAACTCCAGGTTAGTACTGCGCCCTGAGATACATACAATTATGCATGGTATGGAGAGGGTGGATAGAGAAAAGTTTTTGTTCCTCATAATACTAGAATCACGGAGCACACAATGAAACTGACTGGCAGAAGGTTTAGAAGGGATGAGAGGAGACACTGCTTCATACAGTGCATATTAGTCTATGGAATTCATTGAATACAAATATGATAGCTGCAAGCTTGAATTGCTTAAAAATTAGAGATTAGACAAATGCATTGAGGACAGGTGGGCAATACAGCAAGTCCTCAATTTCATTATATGTCTTTTTTTTAAGCTGTTGAGAAAAAAAATGATTCCTGGCTAGAATCTGTCTGTGTGGAGTTTGCACATTATCCCCATGTCTGTATGGATTTTCTCTGGCCTGGAAAGTGCACATTTATTTTAATGTTTAATATTAGAAGAATTTTGGGTCTTTATTTAGAAGTGTAGTGATTTTCTCATGATCAGAAATATGTAGGAACTTAAAAATAATGCAAGACTAGATGGGCCTTTTGAGCTGATCCAGCCAGACTTTTCTTATGTAACATGTTGTGTTGTGTTATGTGCTTTAAAAAAATCACTGCTAGAAAGGAGAAGCACAACACCCTCCATTACTGGGTGCACATTCATGAAACTTTTTTTTTTAAAAACTAGGATGACCATCAGTTCAGGAAGGTAAACCAAGATGGAACAAAACTGAAAAATATCTGAGGCTGATTAATTCAAGTATTTGAGGCTGCACAAAGTTCTTTCCTTGCATCCTCATCAACAGGAATACATATGCCCTCATGACACATGAATCCTACCCATGGCACATCTCATGGACTGCGCGGAAGGCAGACAGAAGAACAAGAGGGCACACCCTCATCCCTCTTCCTTGTACTTAAAAGAGCACAGCACGCAGTCTCCCTGCTCCACGCAGCTTCTCTTTGAAATGAATCAGCGTCCCCAGCTCCTACTCATTGCAAACAGAAGTGGCAAGGAGCAGGGATGCTGCATGCTTCAAAAATAAAAGCTGCATGCTTCAGAAATAAAAGAGAGAGAGGAAAGGGAAGGGAGTCAGGTGCCAAATTTCCTGCCTCTGTCTGCTTGGTGCTTCATAAGCCCTTGAAGCTAAGAAAGTGAATCATTTTCCATGCTCCCTCTTTCAGCAAGTCAATTTCTGGAAAAGTGACAAGGAGGAGCAGCTGGGGACAAACATTGGAAACAGGATCTTTTATCACGATTGGACATGATCCCAGCGGGTAGTTAATCTGTGGAACTCTTTGCCACAGGAGGTGGTGATGAACATCTGGCCTAGATGCCTTTAAGAGGGGATTGGACAGATTTCTGGAAGAAAAGTCCATTGTGGGCTATAGGCCATGATGGATTGTGCAACCTCCTTACATTAGTAGTAGGCTATTTCAGAGTACCAGGTGCAAGGGAGTGGCAACAGGATGCAAGCATCTTGTTGTCTCGTGCCTCCCTGGGGCACCTGGTGGGCCGCTGTGAGATACAGGAAGCTGGACTAGATGGGCCTTTGGCCTGATCCAGCAGGGCTCTTCTTCTGTTCTTAATGTTCTCATCTTGAAAGTGTTATTGCTGTGCATCAGCGATACTCAAACTACCTCCCCAAGGTTTGGTCACACTCTAGCTAGCATCACACTTTGCATGCACAAATCAAATCCAAACTCTGGTGACGCATATGCAGTGGTGGGATTTCCAGCCATACACACCATGCATTAAGAGGTGCTTGATGTTCAGTTTCTCCCATTAACGTCTGTTGGTCAAAGTAAAAGGGGCTGAAATCTGGGACACAGTTGAGAATGGACTAGACCTATCTCTTGCCCCAGATACTGGGATCGTTCTGGCAGGTTCAGGGTTCATCCCAATGCTGTCCTGGATTCAGAGCCAAAACCTCTTGATACCTGAGGCAGCATGCCAAATACTGCCAATCTGTTACCCACTGATATGCCGACCTCTGCTCTTCCCACCCTCCAATGCTCTAGGCTCAGCACTCCCCTTCCTTCCACTATTCCCCTCTGCCCCCTTTTCCTTTTCTAATCCAGGGAGCAGAAGGAGAGGAGGAAAGTAAGCAGACAGAGAAGGGTGCCCCCCTCCAATCTGCTACCTGAAGAAACAGATTCCGTTGACCCTGCCCAGAATGCCTAACTTGACTTACAAATACTGGCTCCCATTCACTCCTATGAGGAAATAAAAAGTAAAATGCTGCCAATTGCACTCCTGATGCTGAGCAACTTGACTCCTCCTGCCAATGATCCTGCAAGGGATTGCTGAGGTTCTCTCGCACTGCATTTGCCAGGGTCTTTGCAAAATGCTAAGACTTCCCTCTGTGCACACTATACATTATGATAATGTATCATAAGAGACATTTTAAAATATAATTAAGGGCACAATCCAAACTGCAGCCTGGGCTGATGCACGCTGTTTGCATCAACTCAGGGCTGTCGCAAACATGCTGTATGGCATGTTTGTGCCAGCCCAGGACATGCTGGGTAAGTGCAAGGAGCAGCGCCAACCTCGCCATGCCGCAGGTCTTGCCCAGTAAATTGTCCTCATGCTGACCAAGTGAGGGCAGGGGGAAGGTGGGAGGGAGGCAGATCAGGGGGAGGGATGGGGGAGGGATGGGGGAGGGCGGCCCTGCAGGTCATCTGGCCATAAGGCCAAATCCCTGTCCCTGGGCAGAGCCACTCAGATTTGTGCCTGCTGTTTAGCAGGCACAAGTCCAAGCAGCCCCACAGGACTGCCTGGGGTGTATCCCAGGGTCAGGGGACAAATGTCCCTTTGCCCCATGGTGAGCTTCAGCTGCCTCTTACATTGCATAGGTTGCAGCAAGGCCATCCAGCCTGCCTGCTCCTACACAGGCTAGGATTGCACTGCCCAGCTATTTGGTACACTCTGCAGATTCAGCAGGCAGGGCAAACGCCCTTGTTGGCAACCTAGAACTTGGTTCAGTGTGTGTGCATGTGTATGCACGTACATGCACATGTACACATACACGAAGTGCAACTTCATTGACGTAGACACTGAGGTAGGTAAGCTAATTTGTCAAGGAGTGCCATGAGAGGTGGACACTGAGGCTTAAAGAAGCTGAAGAGGTGAAAAAAATGGTTTATATACCCATGATATCCTCCACCAGGTTCACAGGCTGCCAAACACCTGCTATTTTAAGACGATGTTATTTCAGAAGATCAAAGTTCCATTTAAAAAAGCAATCACACCAATACCTCTGTACCATAGCTCTTGTGTATATTCTTTTCTTAAAATAATTTTGATCTGTCAATCTTGACAGGAACTGAAGAGCCAGAAAAGGAACAATGCCCTCTAGAGGCTCTTTGGAAGAGAAGATCTGTGCAGTCTAAACCTGTAGACAGTTGACAATTCTTCCCCCCGCCCCAAGTCTTAAAGGAGCTGGATAGAAGCATTGTTGCTGGCGATTTGTACGCTTCATATAATTCTTGTTCTTAACAAAGACAAGGTAGTTCAGTAGAGATTGGGCCTGGATTCCTTTAAAAGGGGATTGGATAGATTTATGGAGGAAAACTCCATTACAGGTTACAAGCTATGATGGGTATGTCCAGTCTGAAATTAGCTGGTCGCTCATCATGAGGGCCAGGTAGGAATTATTTTCTGTCATCCAAATTGGCCATGGATGGCAGTTTTTTTTAGCCTACCCCAGACTGGTGAGGGAGGGATGGGTGTTCAGTAGGTTACATGATTTATATTGTGCTTAATAAAGTTAAACCCCAACCTCAGTCTGGTATCTTCCTTGGGGGTGGTGCAAGGGTAATAGTCTACTTTAAAATGCCAGATGCAGGGGAGTGGCAGCAGGACACAGGTATCTGGTTGTCTTGCGTGCTCCCTGAGGCATCTGGTGGGCTACTGTGAGATACAGGAAGCTGGACTTGATGGGCCTTTGGTCTAATCCAGCAAGGCTTTTTCATGTTCTTATGTAGCTTTGCAAACTTGCAAGAACTGTTTAATTAGACAAGGTGGTGGGATAAAGCACTGTGAACACCACAGGAACCAATATCACAGGAACCAATATCTTACACCACCTTTACCTCTCTCTGTAAAAATGGGATTTGCTGTCTTTCTCAGACAGTAGTTTTTCAAACTGTTTCAGGCAACCCTGGAGTTCCTTGGAAGTTTATTTGGGATTCATCAGTAGGAAGACCAGTAATGGTAGACACATTTCCCCGAAAAATATTTTTCCACCACTGCTGATCTTCCCCGGCTACATCCAGCTAATGGAAACTTTTCTAGCAGGCACACTGGGTTCATACACGGTAAATGGAAAAGGTTAACCGTTTTAGAAAAGGCTAAATCAAACAAGTGTTTTCTAAAGGTACCAAATTTGAAAATCACCAATCTAGGATAATGGAGGAAGAGATGGAGGAGTGAGAGGAATACTCCTTACCAAAATGGGCACTCCAGTCAGCGTGTCATACAGGAAAACAATGGCACTGATGAGATTGGTCATCTGCATGGAAGTCTTGGCAGATTCTGATCCATCCAACGACGATCGTCTTTTGCCTCTGACATCCTCCACCACAATGGCTGGAACATTGAAGGTGTTGTGTGCTGAAGAATGGCAAGAAGAGGAGGCTTCTTCCGCTGTCTGGTGATGACATCTGTGATGCCTTCTGTGTGCCCACAAGGTTTGGTAGAAAGTGATGCCCACACACACCAATCCCATGACAATGCCCCCCAGGAGAAGCAGGCTGAAACACACACCAAAACCCAGTCCTATCTTGCTGACAATGAACTGACAGCCGCTGGCATAGTAACGCTCTCCATTGTTGTGCCAGCCAATGGAAGGCAAAGTGGAGAGAATGAAAGACACCATCCAGATACCCATCACGGCATGCAGGGCCTGCTTCTTGGCATTGCTCAGGCGGTAGTTGACAGGCCACCTTACCATCCACATGCGGTGGTAGGACAAGGAGGCCACTGTGAAGCACGTGGCCAAGGCCAATGTGTAGTAGGTGGAGACAAAGACCTTGCAAATGCTTTCGTTCCAGTCATAGTCAGGAGACTGACGTCGCAGCTGCACCACTGCATAGGTGGTGAGAGGCACGGCAGCCATGAGAATGTGAGTTCCGGCCAGGAAGCACAGCAGAAGCTCCAGGGGCTTGTGCTTCTGTTGTTTGGCTGTGATGCTCAAGATTATCCAGGAGTTGGCTAGCAGGGCAAGGAGCCCACAAGCCAGCCACCACAGTGAGTTATTGTGCAAAGTAACCTCTGATTTGTCCTCCATAGCGCTGCTGCCTCCCCCACGATTCATGGTGTCACCTCCTTCTCAGGATTTGGGAATTGACACTGAAGAACATGCATACAGTCCTCCCAGAGGAATTGGTGGTTCCCCCTTCATCTACTTCCAGAAGGAAATAAGGCAGATATACAGAAGGTCTTTGGGAGGCAACGCCATGAGGAGGACCATACACTGCCTTACTCTATTCTTTCTTTCTCCTTCCTTCTTTTCTCACTTTCACTCTCTTTTTAACCTGTTTTCTTCACTTATGCTCTTCTGGTTCATCCTCCTTTTTTAAAATTTCTGCTCCCCTCTTTCTCTATTTATAAGTTCTTTTTTTAAATTATATTTTATCCCAGAAAAGTTTCATTTTGTACAGAATGTACAAAACACCAGGAAACAAAATGAAAAAGTGAACTTTTGCACTGCTATGAACTCCTTACCTATCTTCTAAGATCATCGAGTTGGGCTTTATTCTCGGTTTATGAAAAGAACATTTACACTGAGGAGCAGGGTCTCAACCACTGCAGCCCAATATTCTGAAATACTTGCTCCCACAAAAAATATGCATTTTCCTTAGCATATGCATTTTCCTCATGGATATATTGGGAAAAATGTACAGTCCACTTGTTTTTCTGGGCTTTGGTTGCTGAATTTAGGTTTGCTGAATTGCTAGTCTCTGGAATTCTGATTTGATTCCAGAGACCAACAATTATGGGGGGTGGGATATGGGGGGTGGGAAATCGTGTTATTTATAGGTTTTTTTTTTGGAGGTTTCTATATTTGGGCTACTAGTTTCCTAGTTTTAATGTAATATTTTGTTTATTGTTATAATCATTTTTTAAAACTTTTAAACGGCTTCAAATGAATAAGGGAACCAAGCATAAATGTTTAAAATGAGTCATACATTAAAAAAGAAAAACAAGAAGAAAGAGAATCTGCTTCTGTTGCTCCCTTCCTTTTTCTCTTCCAGAAATATTACCTTCTCTTAACAACCCCCTATTTAACCTCTCATGAATGAATAAAGTATAAATGAAGCATTCTTGGGGAGAATACAATGGAACAGAGAACAGGATAGAGAGCAGGGACCACAGGGCAGAATACACCAGGCTTTTGTCACCAAAATCTGCCCCCTATTCCTCAGGAACTGTTTCAAAGTCAATGAGTTCTCTCTTCAGTGCCTACCTGGCACCCACATCCTCTGCTTTTCTGCCAGGTCTCTGGGCCCAATGCCCCCAGAACCTTCTCTGTTTTAGAATTTGTAGAATCAACAACTGCAGGAAGGGTTAATTCTTTTCTCAGAATTCCTTTGCAAACTTCAAGGTTTAATGTTCACTGTGGAAAGAAGATAAGAAAAAAACTAACAAAACATCTCAATCTCTCCCAGCCTTCAGACATGCCCCACACCCAAAATCATTCCAATTCACAAATCCACATGATGAGTGGTTAAGGGACTGCGTAGTCTGGTGGTTCTCAAATAGTTTAGCACTGGGATCCACTTTTTAGAATGACAATCTGTCCAGGATCCACTGGAAAGGATATTATAGCCAGAAGTGCCATCACTTTGACTTCAAAGCCTGCTGCTTTCCTGAGAATGGAGCCATAAGTTGGGCTATTTCTCAGCCATTTTCCAATAGCAGAGTAAATCAGAAAGGAAAAAAAGCCTTACAATTTCAACACAAACCTAATAACTACACAGTCATTTCCCTTTCCAGCATCCCATCTTCCCATATTTTCAATGTTAGATGCTTTGTGACCCACCTGAAATTGGCTCGTGACCCACTAGGTGGGTCCCAACCAACAGTTTGAGAAACATGGGTGTAGTCAATTGTGCCAAAGCAATATATGTCCTGGGAACAGGGTACCTTTAACACTGCCCACTTCAATATAGTCCAGCTTGTCCCCTTAGGTCATCTGGCAGAGTTCTGCTAAGAGTTCTACTTCCATCTGAAGTAAAAAAGATGACAGGTCCTTCTCTGTGGTGGCACAGCACCTCTTCACAGAACATGCTTCCAGGGGATTTACAACTAGCCCTCTCTGTGGAACGCTTTCAACGAGACTTAAAAACATATCTATTTCATTGAACTTTTGAAGGGGAAGGGGAGAAGGGCTGCCTCAGTGCCATCTTACAATTATCAAATTGTGCTCTGCCAGTGCTCCCATTATTTAGCAGGGAATGTTTCCTTTATTTATTACTGCTATTTTATTTCCTGTTTTATTGCTGCTGTTTTATTGCCTATTGATGGTGTTTTAATTTTTAAATATTATGTTTGGTTTTACTGTAAGCCTCCTTATGCCGTTTTTAACTGGAAAACACGGTATAAATTCATTAAATAAACAGAACTGGATCAGCACGACATATATGAAATGAATTCAACCACAAATATGAATTACATGGCACTGAATTTAAGGTCTGCGTGTTGCCTTGTTACATGTTCAGTGTTGCACCCCAAGGAAGTCCAAGCTGGAACAATTTCATGAAAGGTTACAGAATGAGCCCATTTCCTGCCATCTCCAGCCCCAGCTATTATTAAGACTATTTATCTACCACTTTTCAACAAAGAAGTTTGCAAAGCAATTTATACAGCAAAATGGATGAATGGATGAATGAATCAGAAAGGAAAAAAGCCTTACAATTTCAACACAAACCTAATAACCACAGTCGTTTCCCTTGCCAGCATCCCATCTTCCCATATTTTCATGAATGAATGAATGAATGAATGAATGAATGAATGAATGGTTCGCTGTCCCAAAGGAAGTCACAATCTAGTACCTCTCTACCCATTTTCCTTGTTATCATAATGCCCCTCTGTTCTGCTGTGTCCTCATGGGCATCCCTACCATGAAACAAGGTGAGCCAGTGCCTCAGGCAAATGATTTTGTGTACCTTGAGAGAGAGAGAGAGAGAGAGAGAGAGAGAGAGAGAGAGAGAGAGAGAATCTGGCTCACACAGCTTCTGCTCCTGTCCATGAGACTGTTATAGAACTTCCTTGGTAAATTATTGTCTGTGTTAATCAGCAGGTGGGGTAGGGGACAGGGCGGCATATGAATTTTCTGCTTTGAACACTACACCAACATTTCTTGACCTTACCTGCATGCTGTACTATACTCAATTCCTGTTCCAGTGCTGGAATCCTGAACAGCAGTTGCATTGGGTTCACTGTGGAGCAGGCCTTTCTCTCTCCACCCAGCTCCAAAATAAATGCTGTTCACACCCCTGCTAATGCTTCTGCCTCACACAATCAGCAGCACAGAGCTCTGCCAATTCACCTGTGTGCTAAAACAGCAAGAGTACAGGCTGCTGCAGACTTTCTTTCACCAGTCTTCAAATCTGTCACCATATTCTGGTCCTGAATTCCCTCTATGGCTCTGGTAAAAGTAAAGGTTACCCCACGACTGAATGGTCTAGTCGTGACCGACTATAGGGGCAGTGCTCAAATCCGTTTCTAAGCCTGTAGAGCGGGCATTTGTCTGAGGACAAATTTCCATGGTCATGTGGCCAGCATGACTATACGCCATAGCGCACGGAACGCCATTACCTCCCCACTGAAGTGGTCCCTATTTATCTACTCACATTTTTAGGTGCTTTCGAACTGCTAGATTGGCAGGAGCTGGGGCAAGCAACAACAGCTCACTCTGTCGTGCAGTCTTGAACTCCAAACCTTCCAGTCAGAAAGCCCAGCAGCAGTGGTTTAACCCGCTGCGCCACTGTGTCCCTGGTACTACTTCTCAATCTGGCCGTATATCCACCCCCAGCTCTTGGAGTCCTGAACAGCCCACCAGCAAACCCCACCACCATAGCCATTACCCACAGCAGTCCTGTCTCAGGGTGCAATCCTAACCAACTTTCCAGCACCGACATAAGAGCAATAAAGCTCTGAGGTAAGGGAACAAGTATCCCACTGCAGGATGCAGCACATGCACTATTGGAACAGCTACGTCAGTGCAGGAAACATGGATAGGATGGGGCCCTCACTGCATGCAGTGAGATGAACTTCAGTCTGCCCTGACCCATGCCTCCTCATTTTGCCCGTCACAGAGGGAGATTGGATACTGGCCTCTAAAGAAGCCAATCAATGCCATTCAGTTCCATCTAAGACTGGTGGCAATCCATAGTCTTCCATCAACCTGCAAATGCACATACTTTCTCAGAAAGCATCTCCAACACTCATGATCAGCAGTTATCATTGACCAATGAAAGATACCTTGCTTTAGAGATATTTTGCTGATCATAGTTGCTAGCCCTGGAATTCAGCCTGCCTCCTGACGGAGGGCTTTTCTTTTAGAGCAGTGTTCTTCAACCTTGAGGTTGGGACCCCAATGGGGTCAACAAAGCCTTAGTTTTGGGCTTGCTGCAACTTATAGGAATAAAAAGGGTTGAAGATCACTGGATTAGAGCACTACCAGGTAAGGGGGGCATCTGATATACCCTTTCAGGTACCAGGAGATTGTGTCCCAGTCCAGGTTCTTCATAATTGTACTAAAATAGCTTTAATTAGTGTCAGGCTTAATGATAACTAAGAATGGTAACTAAATAAGGAATATTCAGTTGCAGGGAACAGTGCTAGAGTGGGCGGAAAGGATCCTGGGAATGGGATAGATAGACCTCAGTCTCAACCTCAGTGGGGTCCTCAGTGTCAAATTTTGGGCTCTGTCACATTAACTCCAGTCCTCTAAAACAGTGGTCTTCAACTTTTTGCATGCCATGACCCCAATATTGATTGGGGTCATGGCATGCAAGAAGTTGAAGACCACTGTTTTAGAGGACTCGAGTTAATGTGACAGAGCCCATGGTACAGGCATTCATTTATTTTCTTTCTTGCTATGCATCTGGCTAAACTGCTTTTGTAAAGCTTCATCATATGTGCTTCATTGCCATAGATCACATTTAGGACTCCAAATTATCTGTACACAGCCAAGTCTCAAGTGTGTGCTCTCAATGAACCTGCCACCTGCAAGTCACACAAGGGCATGCCAGTGCAAATATTGATCTTTCCAAGCCCAAATGGCACACTAGCCAGATCTGCACAATCCAGAAGAGTAATAGAAGTCCCACTAGTTGATGGCTCTTTCCCGGCAGTACCTGCTTTCCCGCAACTTCTGATCGAGCCCCACAGTCCAGGACCAGCCATGGATAAGCTGCCATCTGGATAAGCCCTAACTGTCCTGGCTTTTTTATCCTGGGATGTGGGCCTGCACGATGCCTAGTTCTCGGCAAGGCTTCTGCTGGCAGATTACCTCCCCACACAAAGCTTCCTGTTAAATGCCACCTCCCACCATCCGAACCATCTTTCCAGATGGGAAGTTCTGTCTGAACACTAGGGAAACAAGTTAACTCATGGGCTCGTGACTGAAAGAGAAGAGGCAGGAAAAAGAGGGAAAGCACAGAGAACAAGATGACCCAGACCGGGGTGGTGATGGTGGTGAATGCAAGATGAGACTGAGTGATTAAGAAGGAAGTCTGCCACGGCCAGATGGGCCAGAGGCCCCACTCCTGAGGTCTGGGGAGGCATTAGGGGGGCAGTCCAGTCCTACTCCCCCCTTCCATCCAAGTCTTATCCTTTGATCTTCAGTTTCAGAAAGCGGTCACTGGAAAGGGCCCTAAATAAGTTGCCATGGTTATTGCTGATGGGCAGAGGCCTGGGATGGGGAGGGGGGCAGCCGAACAGGCTTCTCCGCTTGTCCTTCCCTGCAGAAGAGGAGAGGAGGAGGGGACGAAGCCGGCCAAGGCTGGTTTGTGACCACACCGACGGGCCAACGCAGTCGTCCTCGTCGTCGTCTTCCCCCCCCCCACCGCGGGAGACGTGGGGAAGGGGCCCTAGCAGCTGGCTTCCTCGGTGGGGACTCGGCCCTGGGGGGAGGGGGAGGAAGGGGGCAGCGGCCCCTTCGAACGAGGTCAGGCCAGGGGGGCTGCCCGCCTCGCATGGAGGCAGCGGCCAGGCACAGGGCGCGAAGGCGGCAGCCGCCTGAGGCGCGAAAGCGCGCAAAGGCGACGGAAGCGCCATGGACGGCCATGCGACGAGCGAAGGCCCCCGTCACCGGCGGCAGCCCCTTCCCGCGCTCGGGCTCGGCCCCTGGAGGGAGGACGCCGAGCGAGAGGGAGCCCGCGCTTACCTCTTGCGGCTGCTGCGGCTGCTGCGGCTGCCATGGCGACCGGAGCATCCTCGGCTGCGGCTAGTGCCCCTGCCGCCGCCGCCGGGTGCGTGCGTGTCTGCCTGCGGGAGCGGCCCCCTCGCCTGCCCTCCTCGCCGCTGCTCACATCCCCCTCGCGGGCAGCGGCCCCCCAGACACGGCGGCGAGGAGTGGCCAGCAGCAGGCGCGGGGTGCGGGCGGCCGGGCAGGGCGAGCGGGAGGAAGGAGGCGGCCAGGCGGAGCGCCCCCCCCCCCGCGGAGAGCCTCTTCTGGTGACGGAGGGCGGGAGGGAGAAGGGCACGGACCCACCGGCGGCGGCGGGCGGCGGCGGCTCTAATGGCTGCGTCCCCGGCCCGGCCGCTCTGCTGGTGCGCGCGTGTCTCTCCCCCGCGCGTCCCTCCCTCCCTCCCGCGCTCCCTCCCTGAGGGAGGCGGCAGCAGCATGATCACAGCTCAGCTCAGGGCTGCTCGGGGATTTGCGGCCCTCCCCGGGGAGGGGGAGGAGACGCACCCTCCATGCGGGAACGTGGGGGGCGTTGCGCGCTGGAGGGGCTCAGCCTGCTGGGGGAGAGGCTGGGCGGCGTGGCTGAGGGCGGGGGGGGGAGCAGACAGGTGGATGCCGGGCAGGCTCCGTGACGAGCCTGTTCAGACGACACGGTCAGTCCAGGACCTGCCTGCCTGCCTGCCTGCCTGCTCAGTGGGGCTGAAGGACACGATGCCTCGAACTGGGGTTAGCCTTTTTCGCGTTGCGCGCTCCGCGCCCATCTCAAACGTGGCACGGAAGCGCACGCTAGAAGATGTCGCAAGTGGGATCCCTAAAGTTTCTCCCTATTTTTTAAAAAAGCTTATTTTTCTCCCCTTCCAGGAGACAGCAACTTGCAGAACTTCTAGGTAACCAACTGGGGAAGTGGCCCGCCGGGAAAGCCTTCGCCACCTCCTTCCCCCGTGCGGCGGCTTCGGTCACAGTCGCGACGCTTCCCACCCCCGCGCCGCCTTTCGCTCTTTCAAGAAGCCGCCGGGAGAGGGTTCGAGCGTCTCGCGCCTGCCGTCCTGACAAACAGGAGTTTGCAAATATGCCCATCATGCAAATCTCCATATTAGGGGGAGCGAGGACTGGTTGCAGACAGACCCGAGTGCATAATCTGGATCCTCCTTACTGAAATGTATGGAAAAGCCCCTGTGTGAGAGTGTGGGGATGGGGGTGTTTGTTTTTTTCTGGCAGAGTGCCCGTATCTTTTACCGCTGCCTGATAGACAGCAAGACTCCAGGTGAGCCTTTTCCCAGCTTGCAAATGCAGTGCTATAGTGTGGACAGTGTCACCTGCTGGAGTTCTGCCTACCTGGCATTGCTGAACGCTTGCCATCAAAAAGATGTGTCGGATGTATGCCATGGAATTAATTCAATTTCAATACCTTTATTGGCATAGGTAGATAAATAAAATAAAACACAGTCGCAACATACTGACAGCCTCTTACACAAATGCTTAAATGCAGAACAAGCCAGATAGATCGTTATAGAGAATTCTTAATTATAGGCTCTCTATTGTTGTTAAGTTTCACAATGCTGTACAAAAAAGCAGCTACCTGTTTTATATGTTCCGACTCGGGCAACAGGAGAAGCATTTTCAGTCGCTCCGTGTCCGAAAACAGCGGGGCCCGAGATAGAATTGGGCCTATTAGACTAGATCTCGCAGTTTCATGAAGGGGGCAATGCAGAAGGAGGTGGTCCAAAGATTCAGTAATATTCTGCGAACAAGGGCAAGTTCTGTCCTGGTACGGTATACCTCTAAATCTACCCCACAATACCGCTGAGGGTATAGCATTGCATCGGGCTAGCGTAAATGCCCTTCTTTCATTAGGATTAGTTAGCACGTAGAGATAATTTGGGACTTTGCCCAGTGTAAGGGAGGGTTGCCAGGACAGTGGGGAACAGGAGTTATGAGCTGCACTCAGGAGCTCTTGGGCCTGGATGTCTAATAATCTCTGTTTAGTCATACGGAAGGCCTCACTGTGGGGTACTCCCCAAGTTGGGCTGCGTCGAAACCTATCTGCTTGATTTTAGCTTCCCAGACACCTTCTGGAAAGAATAGATCCCTCTTAAGTTGATGTAATAAACTGCTTTGGGTGTTATTAAAGTATATTTTCAACCAAAATTTGGATGTGCGAATCCAGGCTAGCGTCTCGATCTTTGATTGACCTAACTCAATTAGGAGATAAAGCTGAGTAGGGACACAGTTTGGAAGGGCAAGAATCTTCCTTAAAAACACTGCCTGAACTTGTTCAAGTGAATAGTTAAATGATTTAATCCAGAGCGGTACTCCGTACAATAATTGGGAGAGGGTTTTGGCTTGGAACACTCTGAGGGAGGCCGGAACGAACGATCCTCCTTTCTTGTAGAAGAATCTTAAAAGAGCTGACATGGAAATATTAGCCGCTACCTTCACCATATTCCGGTGGCCAACCCATGAATGATTGTAAGAAAAAAGAATTCCCAAGTACTTAAAAGTTTTTACCTGCTCAATGGGTTGGTCATTAAATATCCACTTGAAAGGTTTCCATGATCTAGCAGAGACCATTATTTTAGATTTCTGAAAGTTCAGATACAGTTTGTTTCTGGCCAAATATTCCAAACATTTATGGACTAGTCTTTTCTCCTCAAATCGCCATGGAATTAATACACACATGTCCTTTAGATGTGTGTTTGTGACTATTGCAGGGAAATAAGTTTGTTTAGAACCTCAGTAATACCTCGACTTTGGACGGAGGTCTGTAACATTGTACAGGAGGCAGCACCTAAACCATCCCAAAGAGAAAGAAATGCAGATTACATTAAGAAGAGGTGGCAAGAATACACAGAGGAACTCTATAAGGCCGATCTAAATGTTCCTGATAACCACAATGGTGCAGTCACTGAGCTCGAACCTGACATCCTGGAGTGTGAAGTCAAGTGGGCTTTAGAAAGCCTCACTAACAACAAAGCTAGTGGAGCTGACAGCATTCCAGCGGAATTACTCAAAATCTTAAAAGATGATGCTGTCAAAGTGCTGCACTCCATATGCCAGCAAATTTGGAAGACCCAACAGTGGCCACAAGACTGGAAAAGATCAGTTTACATTCCAATCCCAAAGAAGGGCAATGCCAAAGATTGCTCGAACTACCACACCATTGCACTCATTTCATATGCTAGCAAGGCCATGCTCAAAATCCTACAAGCTAGGCTTCAGCAGTATGTGAATCGAGAACTACCAGATTAGATGTACAAGCTGGTTTCCGAAGAGGCAGAGGAATCAAATTGCCAACATTTGCTGGATCATGGAGAAAGCAAGAGAGTTCCAGAAAAACATCTACCTCTGCTTCATTGACTATGCTAAAGCCTTTGATTGTGTGGATCACAACAAACTGTGGCAAGTTCTTGAAGAGATGGGAGTACCAGACCACCTGATCTGCCTTCTGAGAAACCTGTATGCGGATCAGGAAGCTACAGTTAGAACTGGACATGGAACAACCGACTGGTTTCAAATTGGGAAAGGAGTACGACAAGGCTGTATACTGTCACCCTGCGTATTTAACTTATATGCAGAGTACATCATGAGGAAGGCAGGGCTGGATGATTCACAAGCTGGAATCAAGATTGCTGGGAGAAATATCAACAACCTCAGATATGCCGACGATACCACTCTAATGGCAGAAAGTGAGGAAGACCTAAAGAACCTTCTGATGAGGGTGAAAGAGGAAAGTGCCAAAATTGGCTTGAAGCTCAACAGAAAGAAAACTAAGATCATGGCCACCACTCCCATCACTTTCTGGCAAATAGAAGGAGAAGAAATGGAAGCAGTGACAGACTTTATTTTCCTGGGCTCCAAGATCACCGCAGATGGTGATTGCAGCCATGAAATTAAAAGACATTTACTTCTTGGGAGGAAAGCTATGGCGAACCTAGACAACTTAATAAAAAGCCGAGACATCACCCTGCCAACAAAGGTTTGCATAGTCAACGCGATGATTTTCCCAGTAGCAATGTATGGCTGTGAGAGCTGGACCATAAGAAAGGCAGAGCGCTGAAGAATAGATGCTTTCGAATTATGGTGTTGGAGAAGACTCTTGAGGGTCCCCTGGACTGCAAGGAGATCCAATCGGTCAATCCTCCAGGAAGTCAAACCTGATTGTTCCCTGGAAGGACAAATTCTGAAGCTGAAACTCAAGTACTTTGGCCACCTGATGAGAAGAGAGGACTCTTTAGAAAAGACCCTCATGCTGGGAAAGATTGAAGGCCAAAGGAGAAGGGGGCGGCAGAGGATGAGATGGTTATTTATTTATTTTTTATTTTTTATTTGATTTTTACCCCGCCTTTTTGCCCGGGGGCACTCAAGGCGGCAAGGGATGATAGTGTCACCGAAGCAATGAACATGAAATTAGGTGAACTCAGGAA
>JAJKFI010000066.1:590880-613292 GCA_029204185.1 Lerista edwardsae | reverse complement strand
TGTGTGTGTGTGTGTGTGTGTGTGTGTGTGTGTGTGTGTGTGTGTGTTGCATATATTCTCTCAAAAACCTAAATGCCTTTCAAAGTAGCGTGTAACCATAATTCAATTATTTAAATAAACCATTTATTTTTACAGGCTTTTGTCTGTGTGAATACAAAGCATCTGGTCCATTTAAGTCCAGCATAGCCCACTATTACAGTGAAGCAAGCCAGAGCCTTGAGGCATGAGTCCCTAGAATTGGGGGAGCTCAGGGCTTGTAAGGGCTGGGAGGTTACGCTTGTAGGACTTCAGCTTCCCCTTGGTTGCAGGGCTGGCTGAGGTACCTACTGTAGGGCAGTTTGTCCTGAGGACTCTATGTCCACCGATTGGGATGTTTGGCTAGTTAGGTGGAACTTGAACTCAACACTTGGCTTATCTGGCTGGATACCCTGCTGTACGCTGCTCTCTCCTGGAGTACTAAGACCTTTGAGATAGGAGGATGAACAAGAACAAATTGGAAACATGCATTTCTGATTCACTGGGAGTGTTGGGCCAGTGATCGGTCTGATCGATGTGCAGGGCTATGACAATTAAGACTACGTGACCACCATAGGAGGTGTCACCTTTCAGGTGGTAGTAGTGTTCTGCCAAAAACTCCCTGCTGGGCCTCCCCGAGGACCCCAATGCCCACACTAGGCTGACTAGTTTCCCCTTTAAGCAGCCTCAGAGATACGCGAGAGGGAGGGGGTTCCTTCACCCACTGGTTCTCCTCTCTTCCAGCAGCTTTACTTGGATTCACCGGCTGGCCAGCCTCCTCCAAACTGCTTAGCTCAAGATACCCCAAGTCTAACTTGGCACCACAAAACCCCACCACCAAACAATAGGCAGTCAGCATGCCTAAACCACACCTGCCTCTTCCACTTGGTGGCTCCAGGGGCGTGGCAGCCATAAAACAACTCACCACAGTCTTCTTACTTTCCTTTATCCAGCCCTTTAACCATGCATCGGCCAGTCCCAATCCATCCAGCCTACACCTACCTGGTGCTAATCACCCTTCCTTTATCCAGTCCTTTAAGGATCCATCCAACACCTACCCAGTACTCCCTTACTGCAGCTCCTGCCTACCAACTTTATACTAAGGCAGGGCAATCCTGTCTGTTGCTGGGTAGGCTCTAGCTTATCAGCCACACCCTTTTCCACCTGTGCCAATCTCCCTTCATAGCCAGAACCCTCATCAGCCTGCAGCTGTGTTCTTGGGGGTTAACTCTGTAATCCCTAGGGTTATTTGGTCACGGGGCCACTGCTGATACCATTCCCTATTCCCTCAGGGTATCTCCTGCCTTTTCCAACACAAGTAGGTATGCTTAATTCAACATCTCCAAGAAACACTTGTTGGTAGATACACATTTATTATATCCTACGATGGCTTTTAAGGGATGTGGTGGCGCAGCAAGTTAATCCGCTGCTGCTGGGCTTTCGACCGCAAGGTTGCAAGTTCAAGACTGCGCGACGGAGTGAGCTCCTGTTGCTTGTACCAGCTCCTGCCAACCTAGCAGTTCCAAAGCAATAAATGCAAGTAGATAAATAGGGACCACTTCGGTGGGAAGATAACGGCGTTTCGTGCGCTACGGTGTATAGTCATGCCGGCCACATGACCACGGAAGCTTGTCCTCGGATAAAAACGCTGGCTCTACAGGTTTTGAAACGGAGATGAGCACCGCCCCCTACATTCGGTCACAACTAGACCATTCGGTCGTGGGGAAACCTTTACCTTTTACTATGGCTTTTGACATTCTTGCTCATGAGAAAGTGGTAATGCAGTTGTTAAACAAATGGATATTTATTGGAACACATTAGAGTGGTTTCACTTATCGATGGTGGATTGGTCTCAGGGGAATGTAATGGGATTTTGTTTGATCCCCAACAGAGGTGACATCAGAAATTGGTTAGGTTGGGCACTGGCCAAGGGGCTGTGCCCATCAGGGGATCCACTTGGCTGGACTGAACCCTGAACCCTGGAGCTGTGCCAGTGGTAGCATCCAACATATAATTGGGAGAAGGCAGTGGGGACCACTGGAAGTCAGTGCAGGGCTTTTTCTCGGGACCCACAGCAACCTGGCTCCCGTAGTGGCCTCCAAAGTATAGGGCGTAAAGAACTGTGGAAAGGTTGGTAAGTAGGAATTGGAATGGGAACATGTGTGTGGAAGAGCTGAGCTTCTTTGTTTTGCAGCCTAGTTTATTTCTGGAGATGCCAAACCTGACTTCATCCATCTGATTAGCCATGCCTTCAGGGATTTGTTGGTTTTCTAAAAGCTGCTGGCCCCAGAGAGGGCAAAACTGCTGTTGCTGGGAACCAGAAGGGAGAGGAGAAGGATGGAGAGAAGAAGTGAGTCTGGGAATAATTGGGGGGGGGTATGGAGGGAGGAAAGTAAACAAATTTACATCAATGTAAGTTGACTGTAATATGAAAAAGAGGCTGTAAAGAGCTCCAGTCCAAGCAAATATCTCTATACTGGGTGAGTGAGGAACAAAATGACAGATGAGATTCAGGGTTGATAACTGCATGTTAATGCATATTGGGGCAAATAATCCCAGCTATGCAAATGTACACTGATGGGTTCTGAATTGGATGCAACCATTTAGGAAAGTAATCCTGGGGTCACCTAGAAAGCTCACTGAAAATGTCATCTTGATGAACTGCAGCATTGAAAATGGAGAATTCAACGTTGGGAATCATTAGAAGGGGACAGGATATAAAAAGCATGCACCCTAATGCCATTATATAAGCCTATGGTGCTCCCATATTTAGAATATTCTGTATAATTCCGATTGTCCCATTTCAGTCAGGATGATGGTGAATTATTTTCCTTATGAAAGAAGAAAAACTTCGGTCTTTACAACTCTGAAAAATGATGACTAAAGAGGGACATTTAATAAAGGTTTACAAAATCATAAATCACAGTGGTAGAAGGATGGCCTCTTTCTTTACTATTATAGCTACAAGCTAAAGGCCCATCTGATCCTTGCACTGTAGTAGTAGGCTGGATCCTTGCACTGCAGTAGCCTAATCAGCGCAGAACCCTGCCTGCCAACAGATGCACCACCAGAGGCGTTTCTACAGGGATGGCAAAGCTCTAAGTTTTGCAAGAAGCCTTACCCTGTCATGTAAATCCCTCCTCTCCCTTGCTGCTGTAGCCAGTAAGCAATGCCAAGATGTTGCTGTTCCCTGTGAGGATTGGCAAAAACGGTGCAGGAGAGGAGTGATTTCCACAGCAAGGTAAGGCTTCTTGCAAAACTTAGAGCTTTGCCATCCCTGTAGAAACGCCACTGTGCACCACAGATGTTGGCACCGTTCCAGAAAAACGTAGCCTGCATGTCTTTCCAATGCCAGTGCAACCCCACGCTGTGTGGAGAGACCAAAACAAGAATGAGATCGGGGTGTGACATAGGAGGGACATGGGATGGGCGAGGAGTTGACATACTCTATATCCCAGTGATTTTCAACCTTTTTCATCTCAGGGCACACCAGCTAGGCGGTAAAGTGGTCAAGGCATACCATCTGCTTTTTGACAATTGACAAGGGACACTGCGCTGCCTGTGTGGGGAGGGGAACAGCCCTCAATGGCCCTACTAATAAATGACCTTCTCCCAAATTCCCACAGCACACCTGAAGACCATTCACAGCATACCAATGTGCCATGGCAAAGTGGTTGAAAATGGCTGCTATATCCTAATACCCATTCAGACAATGGACACACCCTGAATACCAAGAAAATGCTTCACCAACAACAGAGCCTGCAAAGGTAGGAGTAAACCCACAGGGAAGGGCAAAACAACAAAAATAGCATCCCTTGCCATCCCCACTTTTCTATAATGGTACGTGGTAGACAGTGGCAAGGGGATATTGGCAAGAGAACGTCAGTATGTCTCCACTGACAGTATGCCAATCAGTGTCAGCAATGTGACAAAGGGCACAGTTTGTGTGTGTCTGGGTGGGCCGCTTCAGTTGGCACCCTATGTCACATGCCTGCCCAATGATTGGCCCATGCAGTGCTCCCTGTGATAAGTCCATGTTCTATGGCTCCCTGTGATAGGTCTGCCTGCTTGACGTAATAGAAGGTGTACATTCCAGACTGGGTGCTCTTGGTTTGTCCCCTGCTGTGGCTGGCTTATTAGATAGCAGCTTTGTGGTTTAGCTGGACAGGTTTGGCACTTAGCCCTTGTTGCACTGAAGTTAACCAGCCAGTCTGCTCGTGGTTTCCAGGCCTAGAACGTATGCCAGCAAATGTATGCCATCAGCACAGTGTCTGAATAGGACTGGATAAGAGAATAGGAACAGAGAATGGGCATCATCATTATCCCCTGATTGAGAACTTCCCTGTTTTGCTTGGCTGGTCTAGAATCAGTTGACAGACTGTTAATTTCATGGACAGCTTTGGAGATCAATGAGGTCAAGCACTGGTCAAAGCCCCCAAAGGCATTCCTGAAGCCCTCCATTAGCGTTTTTACAGTGGGCTGTGGCAGGGCGATGTACTCAGTGGAGCATGTTGCTCCATAGCTATCAAGCAGGATAGGCAGAGGGTGGAGGAAGGAGAAAGAGCACGTGTGGGCTCTTCTTCCCGAGCCAACTGGGTTGTCCTTGCTGGATCTCAGGTCTATGAGGTGCAAGGGTGATTGGCTGGGGAGGAGGGGAAGGAAGAAGAGCCTGTGGAAGACTCATGTGAGCTCTTCTCTGACCTCCCCCATCACATTTGCTTCAATTTTCTGAATGCAGAAGGTCTCTGGGAGGAAGCCTCTGTCCACCTGCTTGCTCACTCACCTGCTGGGCAGAGAATCAGGCATGGAGGGGGTAATGTTGTGAGGGGGGGAAGAGAGCCTGGTCCGAGAGGGTGCACTTCATACAAACATGAACATGTTGCTCCCCCACAGCTTTTCCCAGGGCCCAGTGCACCTGTGGCCTTCTTGGTTAATCAACACCAATCACTGGAGCACCAGCCAATGCCAGGGACGTGCAGTGTTGGTGTAACAATACTGCACCTGATTACAAATGGAAATCAGTCCATCACAATCAGTCACACATGGGGGGGGGGGCTTTCAAACGTTACTCTGGTGGCATGGAATACTGCCACAGGGAAGAAATTTTCAGAAGCCTCTCTTCAAAGGCTGCAATATTTAATCCAATCCCAGAGAACCTTTCTCTAACCAAGTAGTTTCCATCTCTAGCTAAGCTAAACATTGTAGACAATTTAGCCAGCTGTTGTGGGTTTATTTTCTTAAATGCTTTGTTGTATATTCTGTGTCCCTCAATATCATTTTTTGTTTCATATTTGTTTTGCCTTGGCCTATTCTACAGCTGGAACTCCTTTCTGTGCAATTTGCAAATCATACCCCTGTGGAGGGAAACAGTAAGCCCTGTGTTAAATCAGATAGAAGTTCATAGACCTTCATATCACTTCCAAGCAGTGATGTCATGCAGGGGGAACATGGGGGAACTCAGTTCCACTAGTGAAAATTAGGGCTGACTCCGCCCACTTCACTCTCCCTCCTTCCCCCTCCCAATTCCTCTGCAAAGAGCTTTTCTTCTTGGTTGGCCGGCTCTCAGAGGGTTAAAGGGAGCAACTCCGGATTCCTAGGGGGGTGAAGGCAGTGATGTCATTCAGGGGGGATGGACCAGAACGGGCGTTCTGGATCCTAATGGGCTCCGTGGCTGGTTCCGGGTTCCCGACAAGTGCCAATCAAAAGTGAGTTCCTGTTCCTAAATCATTTGAATGACACTACTGCTTCCAAGTATCATAAGATGGGCAGCCCAATCCTATGCTGCCTGGGTGCTGGAGGTGCAGCAGTAGCCAAATGGCTACCTGTGCATCCTACAGGTGGGAGAAGGGGCCATTTGCTCTTTCCCCTGTGGTAAGGGCACAGGGCCACCTATGGGTCTCCTCATGTCTGCACCAGCTATTTTGCCAGTGCAGACATAAGGGCCTCCATGTCAGCTGTATAGCCTGGCATGGAAGTTAGGAACTAGTGGTGGATGCCACCGCTGGTCCCACCTTTGCCCCCTTCTTCTGCCCAGTTTTGCCCTATCCTCCCAGAAAGTTGCACTGCCACCAGCGGTTTTGATCACCACTCGGCTGGTTCCACATGGGTGCCTCCAGGTGTTCGGGACTGGCACTGGAGGTGCCTAATGGCACCTTTGTGAGACCAGTGCCAGCGGTACGCTCACACTACCCACTCATACTGAGCCTGATAGGATTGGGCCCTAAATCTTTAGCCTTATGTGGTGAATTTTATTCTGTTCAAATTGAAGGACAAAGAGAAGAACTGTTCTCTTTGAAGCTGCACCCCCCGGCTCGCCGGGTGGGAGGGCGGGGGGCGGCTTCTCCCAGCTGTGGCTTGGCCAAAGTTGGCTGAAGCACGATGGAGAGAAGCCAAACCCCTCAATGTCATGACGGCACAACGTTGCAATGTCATGACGTTGTGTGCGGTTTTGCCCTGGTACGCCTCTGACCATAAAGTATGTTTGGACCAGCACACAGATGTGTGCCATCCTCCCTGACTCCGAGAGTGCTTTATGGTGGCCTTTGTGCTGGCCAAACTTTGCTGGGCTAACTGTGCCAGCCTCACTCCAGGTTAGGATTGCGCTGTCTTAGTGCTATCAGATCCTTATTGATTCTGCTGCAATAGATTAACATGGCTATGCCCTCTGAAACCAATGCAACAGAAACACTAGGTTAGGCTGTTCATCTAAAAGTTCAGTTCAGCAAATGCATTATAAACATGCATTGACATGTTCATAATTCATGACTGCAGCTAATCTCAGAAATTATAATAAACTGGAGCAGATAGAGGTGTCCACAGCCTTTCCAGCTGCCCCTGGCTTAGGTACTCTCATTTCACAGAGGGCCTACAGTTTGAGATCAGGCTGCTGAATGCTACAGGGGAACTGGAACTGCAAGGACCATTAACAACAAATGTTATAAACATTAGCACATTAATGATTGCACATAGTGGGATCTGGAATGATTTCATTGGTGACAATCACTTGAACAGACCTTGATGAAATGTGTTGGTTATGTATGTAATTTAATGCACACTGAGGCAAACATTAAACAGTATAAAAGTTTTAAACAAGAGGCATTTTTATTTACTGTTACATTTAGTATTTCCCTCTTGGTCCTGAAGCTGTAACTGGGAGAGCACATTAAAGAAATAGGTTAAAAACAACAACATAGTAAGGCAGTGAAATAAGCCAGCAGAGTGTGGATGCTAAAAGCACATATTTCTTTCTGTCTCAGGCATGATAGTAATCATTCATTAGCTCCCTGTAAAAAAGGAGAAAAAATGTTATGCTTCTTGAAATAATGGAGGCCCGGAGGCAGCAGGAAAAACAATGTATGCTTTTACATTGGAGAAAGGGGACATCTCACTTGTGTGTGATTTCATGTGGACTATTGCACTTGGTCTTACAACACAATCTGAACAATTTGCTAAAGCAGTGGTTCTCAAACTGTAGATTGGTACCTGGGTCCTACTTGGTGAATGGCGACCTGATGTCATATGGGTTGCGGAAAGCTGTGAGCAGCCATCTTGGAAGCTGCAGACCTTATTCTTGGTGTATTCCTTTTGTGAGTGTTAACTGTTTGAATTTTCAAGTGAGAGTTTTTTAAAATTTTGTTTTTAGTTAAATGCTTTTACGTAATATTTTGTTCGAACCTTCCTTTCTGTCAGGAATGTTTCATGATTGCTGTAGTCCAAGAATGCCAATTTGCATTTCAGGAGTGTCATTTTATGATGTCACAATGAACTGCATTCCCTACCGGATGATGTCACTTCCAATTATAACATTATTTCTAGGTTAATGACATCACTCCCAGTGGGTCCAAACAAAAGTGCTATTCTAAAAAGTGGTGTTATGAGTAAATCTCCTTTCTTTACTTTCTTTTGTTCCTGGTTACATTAACATTATGGACTCTGAAACCAAGCAACAATTCACAGGCCTACAGTAATGGATGCCAGAATGCAAGTTCCCAGGAATACTGGCCTACAGGGTTTACCAAAGACTTTGGTCAAGCCTGAAGAAACTTGTGTCTTTATGTTCTTTCTTCCCCTCCTTCTTTAATCATACATCCTGGAAGGAAAATGATAATCTCACTATCTCTAGATAAATGCAACTCTGGGAATCCTGTCAGGTATCTTTGCTTTGTGTTTACATTTTGTATTTGCTCTTCTGAATGCAGTTCCAGTAACTCCTGTATTTTGTACCCAAAACATTGGATTATATCTGCTTTTTCCATTAACTTATGCAAACCTCATTTAAGTTGCTAGACATCTGCTGGCACCAGGGTAGTAATGTGTATTTTTGCTGACATTACTAGCTGTGTTTACATACGTCCTGTATGATTAGGAGGAATTCTCTTCATTCATACCCAAGTTATCCATTCACACATTAAAACCAAGCACACCAGGTTACATCTTTATCCCCTGCACATAGAAGCAACTCCAAAAATCCTTAAATACTAAGGAAATTTGACAAGCAACAGTTCACTCCCTGAGTATCCACAACTCTGCATACAGAACTGCTGGCCCACAGACCAGACAATTGGCGAGGTAACTATACCTCATGCTTTGATTCTCTAATATTCCCCCATTTGCCCTTTCCCCCTGTCTTTAGTGCTAGCAACTTGGAGTAAAAGAGCAAAGACTCCTACAGATCCTTTCCTTTCAGTTTGACCCTCTTTCCTGATTTCTATCAGATGCACCAAAAATATACTCGCTCTACATTGCACTTACCACCATAGGTACACTCTGACCAAGGTATAACACTAGCTTATTAATTCTTTTGGGTACCTATTAGTATTCTTCTCTTACTAAAGCTACCATTTTTATTGGAAATATTCCTCTCAGTCTCTTATTGAGGAAACAGGGTTTTTTGCATTATGCTGTTGTGTTATCCAGTCTAAAGATCCCATGTTCCAAAGGACCATGGGATAATTCCCCCTATGAACCAGTTCATTTGGGAACAGTGGGTCCTAGTCTAAAAAGTCTGAGAACCATTGTGCCATAGGCTATTTAAAAAAAGGAAAAGAGAATGGCTGAAGAGGGGTTCCTTTCACTTAGCTTCTGATAAGAGTTGCACTGTCTTGTTTGCAAACTTTCTTTGGACACACATTTCTTTATGGATCTTACATTTTTATTAACAAGTTCTCAAAACTTAACGTGATAAAGTTATTAGCAAGAGTTTTCATTGATTAATGGGCACATGACCATTAATTTGGTGAGGCCAGACTGAGAGCTAAAGATTCACAGGTTTTTGTTTAGAGATTATTTCAGTTCTGGTATGTTAGTATATTTGGTTTTGGGAGGGAGTGAAAGATAAAAGTGCCTAAAACAGCGGTACGTACTTCTGACATTGGCAAGTCCTCTTTGCAAGCAAATGTTCCTTTGCCTGGGCCATCCTCTTTGCTTGTTGCTGCCAAAACAGAAAAGAGAGTTTCTTCTATGTGCTTATGCTCTTTCAAGTTCTCTGCCATTGGCTCCTGTCACGGATTAGACCAGTGATGGCGAACCTTTTGAGCTTGGTGTGTCAAAACTTAGGAAAATGCTTAACTTGACTCTGCTGGCATGTCAATCCCCCTCCCAAACAAAAGAGAAACAATTCGATATATTCGTTTATTTAAACAAAAAAAAAATACAATCCAATCATGTGTGGTGCTATGTATTATATAAAGAAACATCAAATAATTACAAAAATGAAAAATGAGTAAAACAAACTCAGTTTTTGTCAGGCAGCGGTGAATGCTGGTGTGTCACCCAAAATGTTGTGGTGTGTCACATTTGACACGCGTGTCATAGGTTCGCCATCACTGGATTAGACTTACCTTTTCATTTTTGGACACATGGGGCTCAATACTCTCTAACTTTCCACCACTGATGCAGCCACTCCAATGGGGTGTGCGCTGCATCCTGCAGTGGGGGAGCTGTCACGGAGACCTCCTTCAGGTAAGGACCATTTGTTCCCTTGCCTCATGGTTCCATTGCAGCTGCATCAGTGCTAGAAGGCTGAATATGATTGGGCCCATAGAGACTTACCCTTTTCTTTGCTACAGTTTTGCAAACATGCACACACACAACTGTGAGGATCAGCAGCAGCAGCGGGCCCACCACTCCAAGGGTCACTTTGAGCACTGGGAATGTGTGGTGTGCAACTTGTCCCTCTGCTGTAGAAGAAGTGGAAAAGAAAAGGTGTGTGTGAGTTGCGATGGCGAGAGTACACCAAGAGAAAGGCCATGGAAAGAGACTATTGTGTTGTGTATTGAGTCCCCCAAGCTGCATGTATCGGAAGGAGTTAGCTCTGGCCCTTGAAAGATTATGCCACAATTCATTTGTTAAACAGGTGGCTGTGGTTAATGGAACCCCGTCAACCAAGCGGGGAAACTCTTGACTGTGAAATATGGAGCTGACTTGCCTCAGGTAATGCAGCTTTGCCATGATGACCTTTGTAACTTGCACATCTCCAGGAAAAGTGAAAACTTGAACGTGGATGGATAATGCCTGTTGCACTCTCACCTGGCTCAGGGTGCAATCCTGATCTATTTTCCAGCACTGACATAGCTGTGCCAATGGGGCATGGGCTGCATTGTGCAGTGGAGTAGTAGTCACAGAGGCCTCCTCAAGGTAAGGGAATGTGTGTTCTCTTACCTCAGAGCTGCGTTGCCCTTACCCTGGTGCTGGAAAGTGGGTTAGGATTGCGTCCTCATTTAGAACAACGGGCCAAAACACCTTTACCCCATTGGATTTAAGTTCACACTTATCCCTTAGCTAAGTCCATTCAGCTGACAGTGGCCAAAGTGAAGTCCCAGGGACTGAGCTAAGTTTTCTGCTTAGCTTCCCGATGTTGAAGAAGCCAAAGGGACAGAAAGATGCTTATTCCCCAATGCCCAGAAGAGAAGACAGACGGATTGAAAGATTACACATTTTGTTCCCAGCATTTGCAGAGATACCTGTGCTGTTGCTCTTCCACACCCTGGAGGGAAACAAGGGAATTGCAATAAAGAATCAAAGAGCCAAATCCTATCACCTGCCTGCCTAGCCATTCTCAATGAGAACCATATGCCCCCCTAGAGAGCCCTAGCACATTTGAAGGGGGCCAGAGACTGAAAACAGAGACGAGGATTTTATGTTTGTCTGCTCATCTTGTATCCTTGTTTGATGGGGGGCCCTGAAACCTGAGAAAAGTTCCTAAGGAATTGTAGTCAAAAAAAGGTTGAGAATAGCTGGCCCAGACTGTATAGTGCTACCATGTCCTGCATGCTATGGGAGGAGGGGCAAACAGGCTCAGGAGAAGGAAGCCTCCAATAGATCTCAACAGATCTATAAGCTCTCCAATAGATCTCCTGGCCTTCAGCAGATCTCCGCAGACCTATGCCAGGTCTTTCACTGGCAAAAGACTCTTGGGATAGTTTGGGGAGGGGAAAGGGGGAATCAGTGTGCTGCTGAGATTCTCCCTCTCCTACCCCATCCCCACTCTGATCCTCCCCTGAACCACCCCCTGCTGGCACCTTACCTGCTCTGGTGAGCAATCACCATTGGTGAGCAATGGTGAGCCTGACACCAGTGGCACTGGGCTTCCTGGCCACCATCCTGTTGCTAGTGGGCCACAGAATGGTGGCGAGGCCAGGGCAACGGCAATTTGCACAATGCACTGATGGATCATGAGTTCCACCAGTGTATTGTGCCCATAGGATTGGGCCATAAGGCTAGCTAGGGATATGTCTGGGTAGCCTGCAGTAGAATTTTACTTCTTTTGCCTCAGTTGCCAACATTTGATTTTGTCTAATGATGCATTATGATTTTGAATATTTGACTCATGCCTTAATTTGCAATTCTGTGCACATTTACCTGGGAGTGAGCCGCACTGAACTCAATGGGATTGACTTCTGAGTAGTTATGCATAGGATGGCACTGTAATGTCTCTTTTTTCATTTAATATTTATTTTTGAACTCTCCCTGTGCTCTTTCAATCAGACCATAAGGTGCTGGGGCACCTCCCTTATGAAGAAAGACTGCAGCGTTTGGGGCTCTTCAGTCTAGAAAAAAGGCGCCTGAGGGGGGACATGATTGAGACATACAAAATTATGCATGGAAGGGATAAAGTCGATAGAGGGATGTTCTTTTCCCTCTCTCAAAACACCAGAACCAGGGGGCATCCACTAAAGCTGAGGGTTGGGAGAGTTAAAACAGATAAAAGGAAGTACTTTTTTACCCACCGGGTAGTTAATCTGTGGAACTCCTTGCCACAGGAGGTGGTGATGGCATCTGGTCTTGATGCCTTTAAGAGGGGACTGGACAGATTTCTGGAGGAAAGGTCCATTGTGGGCTATAGGCAATGATGGATTGTGCAACCTCCTTACAAAGGTGGTGGGCTACTGGTACCGGGTGCAAGATGTAAGCATCTTGTTGTTACATGCCTCCCTGGGGCACCTGGTGGGCCGCTGTGAGATACAGGAAGCTGGACTAGATGGGCCTTTGGCCTGACCCAGCAGGGCTCTTCTTATGTTCTTATGTTCTTATGACCACAGCCATGTTACTGTCCCTCTCTTATAGATCAGTTGTGGCTAACACTATGAAGTTTTGTGTGTATAGGTGCAGAGTTGCTGGGTTTAGCCAAGTCAGTTGGCTCATATAGCCACTGTGTTTCATGTGGAGGGAACCACAATAATTGGGCTCTCTCCAGACTGGAGGAAGGATGTGTAAGTGCTCTCCCTCCTAGAGGCAGCATATGCCCCTTCTAGGATTGTGTTAGGCTATTGTGTCTGTTACTACCACCCCAGAAAGTACCAGAAGTTCAGGTGCACAATTTCTGTGTCTTTCTCTTCCCCCAGTCCTGCATGGTGGACCATGTAGTCTCCATCAAATCGCCATAGGAGGGCCAGCCTTCATAGCTGCAGGAATCCAACATTAAACAGTGTTGCGGCTGAACTGCCCTAAGACCGACCCCTCACCACAGTGCCACAAGGCTATTTGTTGCTTTGCTGCAACGGACCAACATGACCTCCATCTTTGGAACATACCCACAGTCACAGTGTAATTGATCCTGATCTTCACATCCTTGTCCACGAGGAGACTGCATGTCCACAGCCCTGCACTTCTGGGTGAGACACAAAATGGGTTTGCTCTCTCCTCTATAATCGTATTCAGATTACTCCACTGCAGTCGGCCCATGAGATGGATAGGAGCAGAGATATGACAGCATAGGCTCAAGTTAGCTTCTTTGAGGGTGGTTTGAAGAGATACTGAAGGGAAGACAAGAAAGGAAAATTTATGGCAGCACTATTGCCACAAGACTCAGGAGAGATAATTAAGGCTAGACACTGGGAATGCTACTTATCACAAGGCACATTTGCTTATTGTTTAAGGTCCTAAGCTGCCCAGTTCCTAGGATCAGTTCCTAGTCTCCCTTTAGAGAGACATTAGAGTGTGTATGCATGCACACATACAGGCTTACAAATCCAGACTTCTGCTAGTATAGATAAAGTTTGATCAGTTTTATTCAGAGGGTTACACTCCAAAGAAAAATAATGCACATTTTCCATGTTTCTGGCATCAGCTTATGCATGGTTTAGTATACATGAATTTGCTTTTGGATTTCATAACACATCTCATGCATGAGTTTGCAGGAACATGCAAACAACTCAATTATCATGACCAGTTAGCCAGTGTATTCTTGAACCAGAAACCTATGTGCTGGAGGCTCTGGGATAAAACTTGCACTGGATCTACCACGGTATTCCATGACCACTCTTGATGGAGCCAGAGAATGGAACTGTTCCTATGGTGCACAAATGATTGGCTTCTTGCTACCTCTGCTAGATAGCAGGATCTGGTGCAGCCCTTGCTTCTCTTAGACCTTGAAAGATCAAGTTTTTCTTTTCAAGAGAAGATCAAGGTTTGCTTTTTAAAAGTACAGTATGTAGGGAGGGAGCCCATTCGCAGTCCAACCAGAAGCAGCAACACCAAGCACTGTCACCCTAACCTCATAGACCTGGAATTAGGCCGGCACAATTAGGCAAGCAAAGGGCCACTGTAAAGCACATTTGGACCACTCTTGGAGTCAGGGAGGATGGCGCACGTCTGTGTGCTGGCCTCTCTGACTCCGAGAGTGGTCCAAGCATATTTTACAGTGTATCTTGTGCCAGCCAAACTTTGCTAGCCTAACTGTGCCGGCCTAACTGTGCGCCCTCAATTACATTGCAAGTCAGAAAAATCACACCTACAAGGCCTTGTGAAAAAAATGGGGAACATAGAAAATACTAAAATGCAATGGGTTGGCTACAATGTCATCTTGATTCTCAATAATAAATGACTGAGCAAAGGATAGAAATTCTGGGGGGAAATGTGGATGCAACTGCAGATTGACACACTTGTCAGTTAGGTGAAGAACTGTCCTTAAATTAGCTACCCATAAGCAAGGATAGGAGAGGCAGAAAGATTTTAGCTGATGATTCCAGGCAAATAGGCCTGATGGTTGTCTTTCGTCAACCCAGGAAAAGTAGAATTACCAATTATCCATACTTCCTTAGCAATGCTCTGAGTATGGTGGACCTCATTATTTTTCAGTTGTTCTTGTGAATATATTTATACTGAGCAATTTCTTTTACTGTCTTATTTTAAAATGGTTTGAGATTTACAATTTTAAAAATGTTTTTGTTCTTGGGTATCCTACAGAAAGTCAATTAATATACAATAATATACATTTTAAAATAAATAAAGGTAAAGGTTTCCCCATGACCGAATGGTCTAGTCGTGACCGACTGTAGGGGGCGGTACTCATCTCCGTTTCAAAGCCTGTAGAGCCAGCGTTTTGTCCGAGGACAAGCTTCCGTGGTCATGTGGCTGGCATGACTCTACGCCATAGCGCACAGAACACCGTTCCCTTCCCACCGAAGTGGTCCCTATTTATCTACTCGCATTTAGGTGCTTTCGAACTGCTAGGTTGGCAGGAGCTGGGACAAGCAACAGGAGCTCACTCCGTCACACAGTCTTGAACTCCCAACCTTGTGGTCGGAAAGCCCAGCAACAGCAGATTAACTTGCTGCGCCACCACATCCCTTTTTTAAAAATAAATACAAGTTATGTATTATTAGGGAACACAGGTGGGTAAACTACTGTACAGACCAAAAGGTGAGGATCATTGAGCTAAATATAACCTGTGCTTTGCTCAAGGGGAGTTTTTGGGATATAAAAAATGGCTGTCCTTTTGCTCGCAGACCATCATTTTTGTGCTTAATTGAGAGCACAATCCTAACTTGTAGTCAAGTATGTTTGGACCATTCTCGGAGTCAGAGAGGCCAGTACACAGACATGCGTCATCCTCCCTGACTCTGAGAGTCCACACATGCTTTAAGGTTGCCCTTGTGCTGGCCAAACTTTGCTGGTCTAACTGTGCCAGCCTAACTCCAGGTGAGGATTGCACTCTATTGCATTCTATTCTATATTTAGAATCCCATGGGATGGAGAAAAACGTTACGCCTAAGATGTGCTAATGCAAAGCGACCAAGACTTCTTCTTACCTTTCATCACTACTAAGTGGATGCTCTTATTCAAAGTCCTACGGTTCAGTCGGAGCTGGCACAGGTACTGTCCAGCATCCCCAAACTGGACGTTAGGTATGTTTTTAACAGGAAAGGTGCTGCTGGCATTGATTGGGATGGGCAAATCAATCCTATTATCCTCTGTTAATTTCCCAGCCACAATTGCAGAAATGCCTGGAACATCCTGGAGCTTGACACTCAGTGGGTATGAAAGAGTCACGTTGCTGTTAACGGCCGCAAACACCAGCTGCAGGGATGAGGGATTCTGAAAACCTGATTTTACAGTAGAGGAGAATAATTGTGTTTATTTCCTTGTGTTTATTTCCATCTTCCATCTTCCACTACAATGCTGGGAGAAGCCATTCTTTTTTCCACCCCAGACCTCTAGAAAGATGCCATTCATGTTATAAGATGACAGCACTGAGTTATGACACAAGTAGACTCTGCAGGGAAAGTGGAATTGACAAAAGGACTGCATCACCAAAGACTCACAGCCCAATCCTAACCAGCTTTCCAGTGCCAACGCAACCGTGCCAACAAGGAATGTGGTGCAATCTGTGCCAGGCATTAAGTTGGCCACCCCTAGAAAACAGAATGCTGGACTAGTTTGACTTATCTAAGGCAACAGCCTGAGTACAAATTAGAGGTGTAGTCTGAAGCCTAATACTATTCCTCGATGTTTCTCAAACTGTGGGTCAGGGTCCACTTGGTGGGTCATAATGTTAAGTGAGTTGCAGAAAGCTGGGAGCAGCCATTTTGGAAGCTGTAGACCTTACCCTTGCTATATTCCTTTTGTGTGTTAACAGTTTGAATTTTCAAGTAAGGGTTTTTTTAAAAAAAAATTTCATTTTTAGTTCATTTTAATTTACGTAATATTTTCTCCTAATCTTACTTTCTGTCAGGGAAGTCTCATAGTTGTGCAATTGCTGCAGTCCAAGAATGCCAGTTTGCATTCCAGGAGTGTCATTTGATTACATCACAATGATAGCAGGCCGGTCAGCCTAATGTCTGTTCCAGGTAAGATGGCGGAAAGCCTCAACAAAGATAAAATCCTAAAACACATAGAGGAACAAGTACTGCTGAAGGAAAGTCAGCATGGCTTCTGTAAGGGTAAGTCTTGCCTCACGAACGTTTTGGAATTCTTTGAAAAGGTCAACAGGCACGTGGATGTGGGTGAACCTGTGGATATCATATACCTGGATTTTCAGAAGGTGTTTGACACAGTCTCCCACCAAAGGCTGCTGAAGAAACTTCACAGTCAGGGAATAAGAGGGAAGGTCCTCTTATGGATTCAGAATTGGTTGAGGGTCAGGAAACAGAGAGTGGGGGTCAATGGGCAATTTTCACAATGGAGAGAGGTGAAAAGTGGAGTGCCCCAGGGATCTCTCTTGGGGCCCGTGCTTTTCAACTTGTTCATAAATGACCTGGAGACAGGGATAAGCAGCGAGGTGGCCAAGTTTGCGGATGACACAAAACTTTTCCGGGTGGTGAAGACCAGAAGGGATTGTGAAGAGCTCCAGAAGGATCTCTCCAAGTTGGGGGAATGGGCAGCAAAATGGCAGATGCATTTCAACGTAGACAAATGTAAAGTGATGCACATTGGGGCAAAAAACCAAAACTACACCTATAGGCTAATGGGTTCTGAGCTGTCTGTGACAGCTCAGGAGAGAGATCTTGGGGTGCTGGTGGATAATTCAATGAAGGTATTGACCCAGTGTGCGGCAGCAATTAAGAAGGCCAATTCCATGCTTGGGGTAATTAAAAAAGGGGTTGAGAGTAAAACAGCCAATATTATCATGCCATTGTGCAAATCGATGGTAAGGCCACACCTGGAATATTGTGTACAGTTCTGGTCACCGCACCTCAAAAAGGACATAGTGGAGATGGAAAAGGCACAGAAGAGAGCGACGAAAATGATTACGGGGCTGAGGCACCTCCCTTATGAAGAAAGACTGCAGCGTTTGGGGCTCTTCAGCCTAGAAAAAAGGTGCCTGAGGGGGGACATGACTGAGACATACAAAATTATGCACGGAAGGGATAGAGTCGATAAAGGGATGTTCTTTTCCCTCTCTCAAAATACCAGAACCAGGGGGCATCCGCTAAAACTGAGGGTTAGGAGAGTTAAAACAGATAAAAGGAAGTACTTTTTTACCCAGTGGGTAGTTAATCTGTGGAACTCTTTGCCACAAGAGGTGGTGATGGCATCTGGTCTGGATGCCTTTAACAGGGGATTGGACTGATTTCTGGAGGAAAGGTCCATTGTGGGCTATAGGCAATGATGGATTGTGCAAACTCCTTGCATTGGTGTTGGGCTACTTCAGAGTACTGGGTGCAAGGGAATGGCAACAGGATCCAAGCATCTTGTTGTCTCATGCCTCCCTGGGGCACCTGGTGGGCTGCTGTGAGATATAGGAAGCTGGACTAGATGGGCCTTTGGCCTGATCCAGCAGGGCTCTTCTTATGTTCTTATAGCACTTCCTGCTTGATGACATCATTTCTGGCTATGACATCACCTCCAGGTTAATGACATCACTTCCGGTGGTTCCTAACACGAGTGCCATTCTAAAAAGTGGGTTCCAGTGCTAAAATGCTTGAGAACCACTGCTATATCTAATTTTCATTCCTTTCATCTAACGTTTGTGCCTTGACCTGATTATGAGTAGGAACCCACGAGGTACAAAGAGGTACCTGAGGGTGGTAACAAAAAACCTGGTCTAAACATTATAACTCTAAAAGATATCTTGCCCTCTCCACCATAATTTCACATAGCCTAGCAATCTTGGCAGTATTTGAGAGGGCAGATATAGGAGTTGTGAAGAGAAAATGTGAGAAAAGTAGGAATTCATGCATTTTCTGGGCTTCTGTAACGAAGATCAGTGACTTCCTTTACCTAACACCTTGACATCATAGGGTATGTTGAGGTCAAGGACTCGACATTCCCAAATCCCATTGTCCTCCTGAAAGCTCAGATTCATTATCTGTAGGGTCCAATTGTTATTTTTCAGAGTCCATCGTGGTTTGTTGCTGATTAATTGGGCTTTGCGGGGGCTATACCATTCAACCTTCTTGATAGATGTCCTGTCAGAGGAATCTAGCTTCAGTTCTAGAGTTTCACCCTCCAGGAGGTATCCATTATGAGTTCCTGTCACTGCAAAGAAGAAAAGCCCTCTCAGTGAATTTTTTCTGCCTCAGATTCCCTTTTGCCGTCCTCCCCAGTAAATTGCTGGGAAGACAGAAGAACAGGCTTGGCATTATCCTCTTTTCCCGCATACCCTCAACACTCACCAGATAGTACATGAAGGTCAAAAGATGTCTGCTTTCCACCAGCTTCACAGGTATAACAGCCTGCCACTGCATCTGGGATTACCAAAGAGAATTTCCCTTTGTCTGCATCTTCCAAATCATATGCCGAATACCCTACACCTTTGGAGAAATTGGAAATAGAATGAATGAAGGCTTCTCAGTAGGAGCAAGCATTTCCCATCCCTGTGCTGGTTGCATATGGAACGTTCCAATTTGAGTTTTACCTTTATAAGGTTTCCCCCCCGCATTAAGATAACGAAGGATAAGTTTTGTTTCATATTTCCAGACGACTGACTTGGCTTCTGATCCGTCATCTGATTGACAAGGAAGGGTATAAGGCTTGCCTGCAATGGCATACACAGTTTGCCTCGCAGTCACAGGAAGTATTACCCCTGAAAGATACAAAAGCTCAGTAAAAAGGGAAAAAACAAAGGCAGGCCAACAAATAACATCTCCCTCAAGGTTCATGAGCTGGATCTGGTGCCCCAGCATACAGTCCTAGGTGCGGTGCAGTGGTGGTGAACAGAGCCCATGAGAACCTTGAAGTAAAGCTCTCCTTCCTCCATGACACAGCCCCAGTCCAAAGTAGTTCGCCTGTAGCTGTAATCAAATATCTGCTTTTGACCATTCAATGATTTGCTTTTCAAACAAATAGTGGGAGACCAAAACCATGGTGGGAAGAGAGTAGAGGGGTGTTAGTACTTAGCCCCCATCATAGGCAGTGATGTCATTCAGGGGGAACAGACCAGAACGGGCGTTCCGGATCCTAACGGGCTCCGTGGCTGATTCCGGGTTCCCGACAAGTGCCAATCAAAAGTGAGTTCCTGTTCCTAAATCATTTGAATGACACCACTGGTCATAGGTCTATAGCCTTATCTTACCCCCACCCACTGAATCCTATTTATATGAGGGAGAAGAAAGCTATTGGTTTATTGGCCAAAAAGCTTCTGAAACTCAAAGTTTTGATCTCATCAACAGGGTGCATCATGCCAGATGACAGTGCAGAGTAATTATATAAATGGTATGAATGGTATAGAGCCCATGAAACAGATACGTATTCCAATGTTCAGTATAATCTGGTATTTGAGGGAAAACTGGATTAATTGAAGCTCAAGGTCCATGTGACAGCAGCAGTTTGCTGAAATGCAGATTGGCCAGTCTGTGAAGCAGGGGAGAGCTCACCCAGGTGAAGCACAAAGAAAACTCTTTTCAAGATCATATCCACTGGTACACCGCGTCCCCTGTGGGAACTGGAGGCTGGAAATACTGTCCAAGAGAACCTGGCGAGGAAAGTGCAAAATGGTATATTAGCGAAGTCAATGGACTTTTATTCTCAGAATATCTTTTTGCAATATGTAAGAGGGAAATGGATAACCATTCAGTGAGTGGTAATACCCTGGCATACGGCAAACCAAATGGTAAGCCATCCTCTCCATTGTGGCTTAGTACCTGTGCGGCTGCCGTCAACCTGCTTTCACTTTACCCACCAAAAGTGATTGGTAAATAAAATGCATAATGAGATTTCGGGCACAATCCTAAACTGAATTAGACTGGCATAAACTAAGCCAGCAAAGTTTGGCCAGCACAAGGGACACTGTCAAGTATGTTTGGACCACTCTTGGAGTCAGAGAGGCCAGCACACAGACGTGCATCATCCTCCCTGACTCCGAGAGGGGTCCACACATGCTTTACCGTGTCCCTTGTGCTGGCCAAACTTTGCTGGCTTAGCTTATGCCGGCCTAACTCCAGTTTAGGCTTGCATTCTTCATCATGTTCAGCATTTCCCTACCTCCTGCAAAGTGCCTTCATCAGCCACTGATCCAGAGTGGGGGACAAGGAATTATGAAGCACAATGACATTTTGTCACCCGTTTCTTTTAACAGACATTACGGGGAAGTGCATGGGAGAGATGTGGATCAGCAGCCACATGCCCTTTCTTTCTGCCCAAGATAGCTGGCCCAGTGCAGATGCAAGCATGATGACATGTTCACCATCATTTGGCAGGACATAAAACAGGCTTACCCAGTGATTCCATGTATGGAGTAAGTTGCCACAATATATGATTGCCAATATTTCAGGGGTTGCCAAACTTGCTTTGTATAAGAACCACATACAATAAGCTTCTCATGTTTGAGAGCCACAATATTGAGAGCCACAATATTGAGAGCTACTTCTCATGTTTGAGAGCCACAATTAAAGAAGCATTTAAATTCTTAAATCTATTTACTCACCATGAACATTAAACTTGCGTTTTCATTTCAAACATTTCATTTCTCAGCTTATACCCAGTAAGAAATTATAACGCTTGAAAATTTTTCATTTACATTTTATATTAATTGTGATGCAAAAAAGAGCTCAGCCAACATCATATTTCCACGCACTGCACACTATGCGTCAAAGAGCTGCGTGTGATTCATGAACCATGGTTTGGTCATGCCTGCTATATTCTCTTAGAATTATGGGCAGAGTTTCCTGTAACCTGTGCAGTCTGTGAAGCATCTTCTTCAGCAAGAAAACCTCAATTCTATGACCACCTCAAAAGTGGAATTATATATTATTTTGTTTCTGCAGTGGGAGGGAACGTCAAGGAGACATCCAGGGGCATTGAAGCCCTACCATGTTGTCACTGGAATTCTTAGTCAGAAATCCTGAAATTGTTTTTACCAGGCATTTCCCACACACTTCCAAGCATAAGTTAATGATCCCAAGGGATAGATTTTTGAAAACAAAAATGAAAACTGAGGTACTTAGGCAAGCAGACTCTGTGAAATACATACTCTGATTTTCTTGGCTTTATTCTCTTCATCAGATAAACAGGGTCAAAGGTGGGAAGAGACTTCCAACATCAAAGGCAGGAGCTTAAATCCCCCTCATCTGAATTTCCACAGGCTGCCAGGGATGGCCCTAAGAAAAAGTCATAAGAACTGTATATTGAAAACACTTTGATACTGACCTGCAACATTCCCTGTTATAATTCCCGCTGCTGCGCAGAGCCTTTCCGTGGCTGTGCAGTAGCATGGTGGGACCTCTAGACATCCAGCAACGGTACCAACCCCTGGGTAGCCAAGCTTTGAGCTGCACAAAGTTTAGCTTTGAGCTATGTGGCCGCACAACTTAGGGGGAACAGTGCTGCCCTTCTCCCAAAGGAGCCTGAATGAAAGTAACAGTATGAACTAAGATAATAATTTTATGATTCTCTATCCCCTTGTGAAGCTTTGATCCACCTTCCCAGGCCCACTTGTCGTTATATCACCGGCACTGGTCCAAGTACACCCAGTGGGGTGGCGATTGCTTACCCTGGGGCAAGGGAACAAATGCTCCCTTAACCCTGAGATGACCTTCTTGGCCAGAAACTCCTCTATGGGATGTAGAATGAGCTCAGTTGGCACAGAGGCTTCTCCGCATGGGGAGTTAGGTAGCATTGGGCTGCCCAGCTGAGCCACTGCACTGCACAGGCAGCTTGGGAAGCTTGGAAAGAATGCGAGCCACTGCTGATTCATCATCATCATCATCATCATCATCATCATCATCATCATCATCATC
>JAJKFI010000066.1:483540-590870 GCA_029204185.1 Lerista edwardsae | reverse complement strand
TCATCATCATCATCATCATCATCATCATCATCATCATCATCATCATCATCCCTTTATTGGCATAATAAGTACACATAAATAGCCACTGCCAATTGGAAAAGAGAGCCAGAAAAGCCAAGAAGCTGACTGGCCTTTCCCATTGCAGCTTTGCGCATGGAGGTTGCTTTAGTTTGGAACCTGCCTGTAACAGGGAACAGGTCTAACTGGGGTGAGGGTGGTGTGTTGATCTCTGTTCATTTTCTTACTCCAAACGTTTTGATGGTGGTATTTTTTCTCCCAACTGCTTTAGAAGTGTCTTCTTTGTCATTGAAGTGTTTTTCAAAACATCGATTAAACTCCCCCACCCCCCGTTGTCTATTTACCTTGGTTTCTGAGATTTGGGTTTCCCCATCCCATGTGCAATAATAACCAATCTTAGGGTGCAATCCCAATCTGGAGTTAGGCCAGCACAATTAAGCCAGCAAAGTTTGGCCGGCACAAGGGACACTGTAAAGTATGTTTGGACCACTCTCGGAATCAGAGAGGCCAGCACAGAGACGTGAGCCATCCCCCCTGACTAGGGTTACCAGATACAAACTGGGACAGAGTGCCTATACCTTTAACCATTGTATAGAAGAGGGACTCTTTCGGGCAGGTGCAGGCTCATCAAGGAAGGGTTTCAAAAGCTGCACCTGCCAAAATTCCCTCTTATATATTAAAAGTATGGGCACCATCTCCCAGTTTGAATCCGGTAACCCTACCCCTGACTCCAAGCGTGGTCCAAACATGCTTTACAAGGTGGCCCTTGTGCCGGCCAAACTGTACTGGCCTAACTATGCCAGCCTAACTCCAGGTTAGGATTCTGCCTTCACTCTGGTCAGGACTGGCACAGCAGTTGGACTATAAGCAAAAGATTTCCTGAGGAGAGAGTTGCTTTGGTGAAGACAGCCTTAGAAAGAACTACCACAGGGTGGCAGCAGGAAAGTGCATAGGAGGGGAGGAGCCAGAAAGAAGCTGAGGAATCTGTTCCTATTTCTTCTTCCCTTGCTCTCGTGGCCACCAGTTACCTGCTGGACTATGATGCCCAAGGAGCAATCTGTGTTCCAGCCAGGGCTGGCCCATCTATGAGGCTAATTGAAGCAATTGCCTCAGGCAGCAGATTATTGGGGAGCATCCCCCTCTGTCTGCCTACTTACCTCTGCTTCCTTCCCTGGATTGGATAAAAGAAGAAGAAGAAAAGAGGAGGGGGTGCTAGAACATTGGAGTGTTGAAGGAGCAGAGGCTGGCACGTATTTGAGTAAGGGGGCAGCATTTGGCATGCAGCTTTACACGTCAGGAGGTCTTGGGCTTCCCCTGGTTTCAGCATAGCAACTACACAAAAAACACACAACAACTGTGTTAATAATGTGCGCTAATATAAGGAGAAAAGGCAAGTTCATGTCCGCCAGTGATGGGGAATTTACTCCTCCTGAAAGTGACTTTTTTTAATCGCCACCTCAAAGAAAAGGAGAAAATATGTTACTTTTAAAGAAATAATCGTTGAAGTAGGGCTTTTAACTAGAGCGGAGCAACAACACTCCACACTCTAAAAAGCAAGAAAAAGTAGTATAGGGAAATTTCTCAGAGGTGCTGCCCTTGCAGCTCTCAGAACTGAGTGGGAGAGGACCTTCCTTATTCCACGGAGCATATGCAGAGGGAGATTCCCCCCTCTCTCTTAAAAGTTCAAGTTCCCTAGCGAAAACTCTATGAAGTCCAGAGATTGCTCTGTACCCATGCATCACCCCTGCCTACACTCCCCCACTGGGGGACAGCATAGAGATCACAAAAGATAACCGCACATCACTATCAACAAGTGGCCACTGCCAAATCAAAATCTACTCCTGGGTCTTCCCGATAAGACTGAAAGATTCAAGAGTCGAGATTAACTCCTCTGCACCTAGGGCTGAGCTCTGTTCTCTTTTATGTTTACAATGTCATTTTGAGTTCACTTGACCTCTTCTAATTGCCCAAACCATTTTTTTCTCAAAGTTTGTGAATTCCTACTAACATATAGGAAAATACTGTAAATCCTCGAAAGTAAATGGGGTAGGCAAAGGCAAAGGTTTCCTCGTGACCGAATGGTCTAGTCGTGACCAACTTAGGGGGCGGTGCTCCAAGGACAGTTTCCGTGGCCATGCAGCCAGCATGACTATATGCCAAAGTGCACAGAACGCCGTTATCTTCCCATCAAAGTGGTACCTATTTATCTATTTGCTTTTTTACATGCTTTCAAACTGCTAGGTTGTCAGGACCTGGGACAAGTGACGGGAGCTCACTCCGTTGTGTGGTCTTGAACTGCCAACCTTCTGGTCAGCAAGCTCAACAGCTCAGCGGTGTAACCTGCAGCACCACCACATCCCACGCAAATGGGACAGAGTGGGTTATAAACTGATGTAATAAATCAGTGTTTAAAGATGATACGTGCTGTCACATCATTCCATAAAATTCTGTGCCCCCCCCCCCAATAAGCAACAGCCAGTAGAATGGGAAACTGGAACTGAGAAAAGGCATAATGGTAACAAATCACACATCTTTTGTGTTCCTGGGGAAAGATGAGAAGAGATTCTGGTGAGCAACTATGCATTTATGATCATGTGTGTAGCTGATGCTCAAATCGAGCCATTGGTACTACTTTGGTGGAAGTTGCCTGGTTTCACAGGTGTAAATTCCCTGGATTTTTCCAGATAAAAATATCTCAGGGTCAGGATGCAAAGGATGAGCTCCACCACCTAGCCAATCTATGGCTCCTCCACAAAATAAGGATGTCAGATTTGTGGGTCACAGTTAGACTCTAGCCACAGGGCTTTCAGAAGCCGCACTGTAAGGATGCCTGCGGCTTAATCCTTTGAATCTCTAAGGCATACATTCTTGCGTCCATATGCAGACATACTTCCTGACGTGGCCCAGAGGTACAAGTGTCAGCTTTTTTAAAAGTATGACCTATAAAGCCACAGGAAGCTTTCTTTGTATTTGGTAGAGAAAATGCAACGCAGGACTTAAAACTCTCTCTCTCTCTCTCTCTCTCTCTCTCTCTCTCTCTCTCTCTCTCTGTGTGTGTGTGTGTGTGTGTGTGTGTGCGCGCGTTGTATAAACACAGCCTTCTGTACTATGTATGTGTTGATGCCCATCCCTCTGCCTCAGCCCTCCCCCCTTGGCCTTGTGGTTTTCTTGCTCTGCTCTTGCTCTTGTTTGTGGCTGAGGTTTCGTTCAGAAGCCTGCTGAGAGATGATAAAGCGGTTCTGCTGACAAAACCCAGGTCTTTCAGCATCCATCTTACGGCCTGGCCCCTGCCCTGAATAACTGAACACTTTACCTTTCCTCCAGTCTCCCTCCAAAAGAAGATGCGAACAAGCTATTTGCTGCTTCCACTGTATTTCCCACTGAATCTGAAACTTGATGCCCAGCAGTATTAGGGTCAAAATAGACGTGAGGTGCCCAGGATCAGCTTTGACATATTCATTTTTACCTGAAAAGCAACTGAGGCGAGCTCTGGTTGTTATCAGCACAGTGGTTCTTGCGGGTTAACTTTCTCCCTTTGTGTTGTTTCCTTGACCTAAAATCTCTCCAGAAGCTACAGGTACCTACATTGTACCTGTATCTATTTTTTTCCAAGAGAGCAAAGAGCAGCATCAGAGGAGATGTCGATTGGGAAAGCAGCATGACAGAGCGGGGGGGGGGCGTTTAAAGCGCTCTTCACCAACATTGCTGCTGCGAACAAAATCAGAGTCCCTGCTCCCTCCCCTCCAGCTGTTTTAGATACAAATGAAAATGGCAGATGATCTGACCAAGGATCAATCTGGTGTGGGCCCTTAGTAGATCCATACCTCTCTCTCCAAAATGATGAAACTTCACTGAGCTGAACTGCCCCAACAAACATTTTATGTAAAAAAATCCCCTGTGATTTTCCAACATCCAGATCAAATACTCCTAAGGAATTAACGCAGGGCCAGCCCAGCAGTGAGGCCAAGTGAAGAGGTTGCCTCAGGCAGCAGATTGGCGGGGGGGAGCCATCTTTGTCTACCCACTTGCCACCATTGACCTCCTCCTCTCACAGACTGGAAAAGGAAGAGGGGGACTGAGAGGAAGAGGAAATGTGGAGGGGAGGAGAGTGCAGAGAGTGCACAGTTTAGTTTTGAGCTGCGCAGCCACACAGCTTAAGGTGTCTCCTCAGAGGAAATGGACATTCGTAAGCCCGGAGACCGTCAATGGGTTTCCTTGAGTCTGCGCCGGCTACTTAGCGGCACATATGCGAAGGCCTCCATGTCAGGCCATAGGGCCCAACACAAAGGATAGGATCTGGCAGCGACCGCTGCCAGTCCCACTCCTCGCTTTGTCCCTCCCTCCACCCAGTTCCGACCTCCCCGCCCATGTGGAGAACATGGCAAGGATAAAACGTACTGCTCACCAGCTCTGTGGGGGTGCCTCTGGGTGCATCGGCAGGCAGCACTGATTCAGTGTGAGAGGGAAGAGCTTACTGCCCACATTGGATGTGTCTTATGGCACATTTGCGACACCAGCATAGGCGGTATGCTCGTACCACCCATGCTGGAGGGCTCAGGATTGAGCCCTTAGGCTGCAGTCTTAGCCTGGGAGTCCAATCCTATCCACAATGGGAGTACGATATCCACAATGGGTAGACATGCTTAAAGGTAAAGGTAAAGGTTTCCTCACGACCGGATGGTCTAGTCATGACCGACTGTAGGGGGCGGTGCTCATCTCCGTTTCAAAGCCTGTAGAGCTGGCGTTTTGTCCGAGGACAAATGTGCCACATGTGGCCAGCATGACTCTACACCGTAGCGCACAGAACACCGTTCCCTTCCCACCAAAGTGGTCCCTATTTATCTACTTGCATTTAGGTGCTTTCGAACTGCTAGGTTGGCAGGAGCTGGGACAAGCAACGGGAGCTCACTCCGTCACGCAGTCTTGAACTCCCAACCTTGTGGTTGGAAAGCCTAACAACAGCGAATTAACCCGCTGCACCACCACGTCCCTAAGACATGCTTAGGAATAGGCTAATAGCAAGGCCAAGACAAGGGCATGGTTTGAACTAGAAACTTCTTAATTCACAACATATATTCTGGGCCACTTCAGTAAACTCACTCAGAATACCATGTCCAACACAGCTTTCACGTTCATTCTATGCAGAGTAAAGAGGCTGTTGTATCGGCTGCCTTGCACCCAAGTGTGCATTGCAATGCATATGCATAGGAGCATTCAGACAACATGTGAAGCTCCTCATCCAGCAATGGATCACATACATGTAAGTTGCTGGTGTTAGCTCCTTCACTGCACTGGGGGAAATTCAGAGGGGAAGGTAGGAACTGTTGGATTGGATATGCATTAGTTGTTGCGCTGTTGTGGGCATTCAAATGATGATTCCCAGCTATTCTGAGTTGCAGTAAAAATGTGATTCTCTTGCTTCACATGGCAGGTGCTAGCTTCAGCAACGGCAGCCGCTGCGTAAATAAATTGCAGGGAACTAATATATGCAATTAGGTATGACAAATCAGCCAGCAGAATAAAACTCGGGCAACGTTTGCAGCTGCTGACTGCCAGGTGTCTGAGTTGAGGCACCACATTTTAAGGGAGTGGGGATGGCAGTGCCTCTTCCCCTTTGAGTCAAACTGCCTATAGTGCTAACTGTATCAGCGTGCTTTTAAAAAAAATTCTTAGTCAAGTTTTTTTTTATGTTCAGAAACTAGGTTAAAATCAAGCACCAACATTATACACATAGTCAAAGAGAGAAGCATCTATACATCCACATATAGATTTGTATATAAAAATGCATATAAAATAAAATTAATGACTACAATAGATACAAGGGCCCAATCCAGAGCCTTTCAGCAGGAGCAATAAGAGCGTACAACCCGCGCTAGTGTTACACAAGGTGCCCAAAAGTGCCTACAATGCTGGGAGTAAGATGTTAATGGTTATCGTTAATGGTTCCAGAGAGGATAATAAAAGAGATAATAGGCAGCCTTGCCGAGTCCCCCTCTTCAAAACAGTATTTGCAGAAATGGCACCATTTGCAGACAATGTGCACAATTGGGGTCTCATACATTAATAATATCTAATGTTGTGCTCCTAAACTGAATTGTTCTAACACCCTTAGAAGATAAGACCATTCCATATGGTCAAATAGTTTCTCAGCTTCCCCCCGCCCCCAAAGAGCATAATACTTGTCTCTTTGCATCTAGTAATCAGTTTGATCATCTTGTAATCTATTTGATTGAAAGGTGGGTTAACAACTTGGATCCATGGGGAGTTAGTCCACAGCGAGGGGGTCGCTTTTGGAAAATACGATGTTGCTCCTTCTCTCCTGCTCCTCTCACCTTACACAATGCATCAGTGTCTTTTAATTGTTATTACTCTTTGTTGTTGTTCAGTCGCTAAGTCGTGTCCGACTCTTCGCGACCCCATGGACCACAGCACGCCAGGCCTCCCTGTCCTCCACTAGCTTCCGGAGTTCATCCCAATTTCATGTTCATTGCTTCGGTGACGCTATCTAACCATCTCATCCTCTGCCGCCCCCTTCTCCTTTAGCCTTCAATCTTTCCCAGCATGAGGGTCTTTTCTAAAGAGTCCTCTCTTCTCATGAGGTGGCCAAAGTACTTGAGCTTCAGCTTCAGGATTTGTCCTTCCAGGGAGCAATCAGGCTTGACTTCCTGGAGGATTGACCGATTGGATCTCCTTGCACAAAGAATATTCAAATATCACTTTTCAACAAAAAAAAAAAGTTTGCAGAGCAGCTGATATAGCAAAGTAGAGAAATACTGTATGTGATTCCCTGTCCCAAAAAGGTTCACCATCTAAAAGATCTTAAAAACAACAACAAAACCTCTATGCTGGGGGAACAGGAAAAGTTGATCTTCCCTGGCTAAATAAAAGAGGAGCACCACTTTCAAAAGTGCAGTTACAGGCCAGTGATGGCGAACCTATGTCATGCGTGTCAAAAGTGACACGCCACAATGTTTGGGGTGGCACACCAGCATTCACCCACACCTGACAAAAACGGAATTTACTTTTCTCATTTTTCATTTTTGTAATTATTTGGGTTTTTTAATATAATACAAAGCACCATGCATGATTGGACTGTCGTTTTAGTTTAAATAAATGAATATAAAAAAGGGGTTGACACACCAACAGAATCAAGTTAAACATTTCCCAAAGTTTTGACACACCAAGCCCAAAAGGTTAGCCATCACTATTATATGCCTATGTTTATTCTAGCATAGCAGCTGTGCAGGTCTGCTGTTTGGGTTAGGACCCCAGCATGGAGGTAAGGGGTATTTAACCCTTTGCCGCCATGGTTTTTACCCATTGACAATCAGTTCTATGAAGCAGCTACTAATGCTAAAAATGCCATTGCAGGTGTTTTATGATGTCTCAACGCTTGGATCAATCCACTGGTTCTACATAATGAGTGACTATTTTTGCAAACTATTATGCTGATCTGATTGTCATATACAAAATACTGATGTGCATCGCAAAGGCACATATTTTTTTTGCGTCAAATCAAGGATTTGCTCTGTGTCAATAGTATTGCTATTTTATAAGGTATAAAAATAAAAATATCAACTATGAACCCCAAGTTGATCCAATTGGGCAAATTCTAATCTAAATTAATTTTGCTGAATTGACATATGGCAATGTCATATTGTCATATGAACAGATTAGGGAAAGAACAGGAGGATTCTGTCCTCAGATATTCCAGTACTTCGAGATACAGGACATAGTAAGAAGTTCTTCCAATGCTCTTTAGTAATATGTAAGCTTTAACTCTCACGCTATTTTTCTCAGAACATTCGCAGATGGTTGGGGAATTATGAATCTTCCATTCAGTTGTCGTACAAGCAGTGGCATTTCTACAGGGAGGGCAAAGCTCTAAGTTTTGCAAGAAGCCTTACCTTGCAGTGGAAATCACTCCTCTCCTGCACCGTTTTAGCCAATCCTCACAGGGAACAGCAACATCTTGGCGTTGCTTACTGGCTACAGCAGCAAGGGAGAGGAGGGATTTACATGACAGGGTAAGGCTCCTTGCAAAACTTAGAGCTCTGCCCTCCCTATAGAAATGCCTCTGCGTACAAGATCTTGCAGCCATGAGAAAGCAAATAATTAATTCTAACTCTGCTATCAAACCTGTGTTTCTGATGCAGTGGCGTATCTAAGGAAAAAGGTGCCCATGGCAAGCACTGAAACTGCACCCCTGTCCAAACAGAGAAGGGTAGATCATGGGGTGGGGAGTTGGCCCTGTCCCACCAAGTGAATTTATGCAAAAATCCACGGATGCTCAGCCCCCTAAAATATGAAATGAAAAATAGCTTTCTGTACCTGTAGTTGGCCTGCTGCAGCACGGTGTGACAATGACCAGTCCTGGAAGCTCCCTACTGCATGTTCTAGAATTTTTTTCTGCAGGCATTTACCTCTTTTTGGAGGTACCCTGAAACTGGTGCAAAAACACGGTGTGGTGTGGAAATGCATCACTGGTAGAATATGAAAGTTTGTGCCCGGCGCCCCCTTTAAATAGTGCCCAGGGCAGATAACCCCACTTTCCATACCCTAGATATGCCACTGTTCTGATGTAACCATGCAGATAACCTTGCAGAAAACTAAGGGCTTAATTTCTGGTACTGATGCAGTTGTGCCAATGGGGCATGTGCTGCATCCTGCGGTGGGGAGGGCAGTCACAGAGGCCTCCTCAAGGTAAGGGAATGTTTGTTCCCTCAATTCAGAGCTGCATTGTGGCTGCATCAGCACTAGTAATTTGGATAGGATTTGTCATTTATTGAATCCTATGGAAGAATTGAATCCTATTGAATTTATGGATGAATGTCATTTATTGAATCCTGGAATAATAACTTTCAAAATAAGTTATAACCTTTAGTATTTTCTTTGTTGTACATTTGTTGATGGACTGCTCTATGCCACTCTTTAAGGACATCATATTATGGTTTATTTGTAGTAGAAAAATGTTTTGTGAAAAATGTTGATGTTACATACTTTAATTTTTGCTGTTAGACTATTCTTGCTTCTTTCCTATTTGACTTTTGCCTAATAAACATACATTTAAATTTATTTGTTGTTTCATAACATATAATAATAGTTTTGTAAAAAAGAAACTTGTTAATAAAATTACTTCATTCAAACAAGAAAAATATCAGAAATAATTTGCTTAAAATCCTCTTTAAAATTTTTTTTTAAACCTTGGGTGTATCTCATAGCACAATACTAGACGGGGCAGAGTGTTGCGTCGGCAGTCCACCATTAGCGCCGATGCAGGAGTGCCTAGCACTAAAGCAACAGGACCAGCGCTACTGGCAATGCTGGTCCTGTTACGCCCCCGCAGCACTTCCCTTGTGTCAGCTGAAGTCGGCCGGCATGAGGGATGCTCTGTCCCCTATCGGGACAGGGATTGGTGGGAGAGGGGAGACGGGAGGGGGGATGTGGGCGGGATGTGGGCGGGCTTGGGAGGTGGCTGTTCGGCCACTTCCTAAGCCTGTCAGGGAGGCCACATGGCCCTGATTCAGGCTGTGCAGTTTCCTCGAATCTGCTCCCGCTCTTTAGCGGGCGCAACTGAGGAGCACATAGGGGAGACTGAAGCCTCCCCTAAGGTAAGGGAGCGCATGTTCCCTTGCCATGGGGAGGCTCCAGCCTCTCCTAAACAGCGTCAGATATGGCGCTGGCCCGTCGGCCTCGCCAGTCCGGCGCTGTTTAGGATTGCACCCTCAGAGAGGACATGGCCATCATCAGAAGTCAGCCAGGTTAGGCAAATGCTGGAGTTTTGAGATCTATGGAGAGCCCATCAAGCCAATAGTTTTGCTATTTTATAACTGTATATATTACTAAGAAAATGAATGAAATCACATTGCAGTGGACTTCTTAAAAGGCTGGAAGCAGCTCATTTCATGGGAAGGGATGAGATGGTCTCATCTTGTATTATGCTCAGAAAAGTTGGAACTGTTCGAGGGAGTGCCAGGTGGCGCTGACTATCTTGGGAGTACAGTACAGCATAAACACCCCACTAGCTTCCTTTGTAGGGGTAAGGGGCTCACCGATGGGTGTTGCCAAATGGTTTAGTTCCCCCAAATCCAGAGTTGGCCTGGAACATGACCAAGGCTGAGCCTTGCCAATTCAATTATTGCCTGTTCTGGAATCAATCAATCAGGTACTTATATACCGCTTTTCAACACAAAGTTCACAAAGTGGTTTACAGGCAAATAGTAATAATAATAAAGTTAAATGGCTCCCTGTCCCAAAAGGGCTCACAATCTAAAAAAAGGCAGACCGCCAGCAACAGCCACTAGAAAGACTGCGCAGGGGTGAAGAGGGACAGTTACTCTCCCCCTGCTAAATATAAGAGGAGCACCACTTGAAAAAGTGCCTCTTGTCCAATTAGCAGGGGACTGCTTGCTGTTTCTCAGCAGGATTCTCCTAAGATCAGGGCAAACAAGAAAATGCCCAGGACCTAGAGAAGAACAAGGATAACTGGAAGAGGCAAGAGAAACAAGGATACCTGGAACAGATGTGCATGAAACAGGACAGGAGGCTAAAGGAGACAGGAAGACACTACAACAGCCACTAGCTATAGTGCTTTAAAGGGAGCCCAGGTAAAGCTGGAGGTAAAGCAGCAGAGCAGAGCATGATGATCAATCAATCAACCAACCAACAGTATTTACATACCACTTTTGTTGTTGTTGTTGTTGAGAAGGAGAAGAAGGAGGAGGATTAGGAGGAGAAGGAGAAGGAGGAGAAGGAAAAGAAGGAGAAGGAGGAGGAGAAGGAGAAGGAGGAGGAGGAGGAGGAGGAAGAGATAAATGGCTCCCTGTCCCAAAAGGGCTCAGAATCTAAAAAAAAATGTAGAACACCACCAGCAACTAGAAAAGACACTGTGCTGGGGTGAATAGGGGCAATTACTCTCCCACTGCTAAAGAGGAACACCACTTGAGAAAAGTGCCTCTTGCCCAGTTGGCAGGGAATGTGACAGCTGGGCCAGGGTCACATGTTTCTGGGAGAGAGCTGGAAGCCAACATTTGGACTGGGAGTAAGGCATAGAAATGGAACCTTGAACAGAAGGAAAGCTCAGAGCTGGCATGAAAGGTCAGCATTGCAGTGCAGTTGCCTGGGCCGCTCAGAAGGGCCCACTGCTGACCCCCGAGGCCATCTCTGCAGCCATAACCTTCAAGTGGTGGAACCAAAGTGACTCTCTTGGGAGCCTAACAGGGTAAGAGGAGTCTACAGAAGGCCCCCTGAATCCTTGGGGGAAGCCTCTTGGGAGCCAAACAGCCTGCACAAGGTAGGGGAGTCAGAAAAAGGGAGAATTGCTGGAGGAAGTCAGGTCAGATTCCACTGGTCTGGGAGGGAAAGATACTATAACGGGGGAGCACAAAGTAAGTACTGAAAACCCACCGGAGGAGAAAATGCTCCAGTGAACCAACCCAGAGTCAAATCTTTCTGCGGCTCGGCTTTTGTGTAAGTTCTGTAGCAGTGCAATGTTATGGCCGTTTACTCAGAGGTCAGTCCCATATGCTCAGTGGGGGGGCTTACTCTCAAATAATTGTGTATCAGAATACAACCCAAGGCTGAAATCCTGTGCATACTTTCCTGACTCCCTAGATTCCCTAGTCCAATGATGGCGAACCTTTTGGGCTTGGTGTGTCAAAATTTAGGAAAATGCTTAACTTGATTTTGCTGGTGTGTCAACCCCCCACCCAAACAAAAAAGAAACCATTCTTTATATTCATTTATTTGAACAAAAAAATAGTCTAATCATGTGTGCTGCTATGTATTATATAAAGAAACATCAAATAATTACAAAAATGAAAAATGAGTAAAACAAACTAAGTTTTTGTCATGCGTTGGTGAATGCTGGTGTGTCACCCCAAACATTGTGGTGTGTCAGCTTTGACACACATGTCATAGGTTCGCCATCACTGCCCTAGTCTGACTCCCTAGAAAAGCAGTTTTTAGAACAGGGATTGTAAAGGGACATGTTTTGTTCCCTTCTCCAAGGATTGGCAGGGTCCTTCTTATCTGCAGTGGGCATTGGTATTAAGTTTAACCGGTGGATCAAAAAACAGTGTATAAAAAGGTTGGACCTGTACATTCATTTTTTAAACATATATACCCTGTCTTCTTCCTTAATGAAACTCATGGCAGCATACACAGGGTTCCCAGGTCGCCCATCCAGGCACTGATCAGATCTGCTTAGCTATAATTGTGCAGCAAAGCTGCCGCCTCATATTGCATAAAAGCCAATATAGGCAGAGAGACACAATGAATGTACCGTTTCTTGTAAGGGGGCTGTTAATTCATAGCAATGCCTGTAAATGAACTTAGGTTCTGGAAATCACCGCTTGAAAAAAAGCAACCAGAATTTTCCATTTACATACCGTTGGCATGAGCTAAGGACAATTCATTGCTAGTGTATTGCCACAGGCAATGTGGCTAGTGGGAGTATCACAGGCACCCATTTGGATACTGTTTGTGAAGGAATTAGTGAGGAGTAAGAAAACTCACACCAATCCCATATATCTTTCTTCAGTTTATGAACTTCCTGGGGGTGGGGTTAAATGTTCTTTGAAGACAACTGCCCTCTTCCAATGCTATGGCTGCCATGCACAGCCAGCACCTTAGAGGGACAAACAGGTATGCACTAGCTAGCAACTCGTTCTATGCCTACATGTTGGCATTGGCCATTGTAGACACATGCTGAATGCATGGAAGCCCAGGGACGTAGCCAGTGAGCACATTGGTAAAGTAGGCATGGCTAGCTGATGTGCTTCCATTCCCCCCACCCCCCATGCATTGGCTGCATGCAGCAGCCATAACATCTACATGTAGTTTGAGCTCCAGTGATATATAATTAGAGACTGGAACTTCTTGTTCTTCGCAGTTTTGAAAAAAATATGCTGGCTTGCTCTTGTGAGTTTAACCACAATTTAGTCTGCAGTGATCAGCAGGGGATGTTTTTCACTGCTTGGAGATAAGAATTATCATCTGCTGATGCCTGCAGATCAAGTTGCTGTTACAGGCATAGGAACTGAGGAAAAGCAGAACAGTTGGCAACCTTACAGGATATTCACCCTCCCTCCTTTGTCTCTCCTCTGACCTCCACATGTGGTCAGATTGTTATATTGGACTGAAAAAGGAAATGCGGTCACATCTCGCAGAGAGTACACTAAATTTTTCCTTTAATGGTAGCAATGCTTGTAAATGCTCTTAGGTGTTGTTGGGTTGTGGTTTAATTTTCAATTAATGTCTAAATTACACATAAAATCAGCATTGTTCAGTTTTTCTTCCACATTTTGTCATGTATTAAAAGTCACAAGTGGCAGAAATAGCATGAAAGAGGTACAGAAGCATGCTTTTTGGTCTTTTGTGAAAAGACTTTTCACAATCATAAAACCCCAGGTATCCCTATAACTTTTTCCTTTGCCATCTATTCACCTTCCCCATTTAACTAACACATTACAATAATTTCAAAGAAAACACGTGATTTTGAACTGTGGAAAAACAGAGTTTGCTTCACACTGAGAAAAGGCACATCATTAGCTATTTTCCTGATTGTTAAAAAAAACCCCGAAAACTGGATGATGACCAGTGATTAACACAGTGACTAGAATGAAGTCATAAGGCAAAATTTACAGTGATAATGAAACTTGCTATTAGTGCCCCATTCATTTCCATATGTGACAAAGATCTAGAAGTTTTAACTGCAACATAGGAATATATGTGCCTACGCAAGTGAGATTTTCTCCTTGATATCTTCCCATTTATTAACAAGATTTCTCAGTACAACAGAATGTCCCAAACGTGTGACTGTTACGAACTAAAACCGCAATCTTGTGCACACTGACTTGGGAGTAAGTCCAGTTAACTCCATAAGCCAAATCTCAGCAAGCACACACAAGAGTGGGAGGCACAGTTACAAAAACTGATGGACATTTTTACAGAATGGGTCTTCAGAATCCAGGGTCACTCAGTTCTTATTTATCAGTAAGCATATTTTGGATTGCTTAAACTTCAAACTATGTTTGGTCAAAATACTAACTAGAAAATATTCACAAAAGATTACTGTTGTGAGCAGGGCCAGCTCTAGGAGCAGCGGGGCCCAATGTGGGGCATTCCTGTGGAGCCCCACCTCCCCACAGGACTCCCATTCACCAAGAAAAGCGTTTGTGGTGCCACATGTGACACCTGGAAATAGTTGGTGGTGACCTGATGGGGCCCATTTTGAGCAGGCAGGGGCTGGTGGGAGGGCCCAAGGTAAAGCTACTCTGCTCACCCCACTGACTGCAGCCTATAGAGATCCCGGCTGCTGCAGTAGGCAATATGCTCGCTGCCCTGGTGCGGGGCTCCCCAAAATGCAGGGCCCAATGTGACAACATTGGTCACATTGGCTTAAGGTCAGTCCTGGTTGTGCGGTAGTGAGAGGCTTCCACGCTATTCCACAGAAAGAATGGACTAATCACGTGTTGGTCTCCCTCTTTTACAAGCATCCTCCCAATCACCAATCCCACGGGTTCCAAACACTACTGCTGCAGAACCTGATGCTGGATCAGCAAGCTGACCTGGCGTGTATCAGAGACCTGATTGGACAAGACAGAGAGCATAAATGTAGCCCACCTCTTTCCACCATGGTTCTCCCCACAGCAGTTGGCCAGAACCAGGGGGCAAGCTCATGGCAGTCTATTCTGATTCTGTCTCTCTACTCAGGTGCCCCATCTGCAATTACAGTGCTTGAGTGCCTGTTTCCAAAGGTGAGTGACTAGGGCAGGATAAGATTTTGGTTGTGCACCACCCACCCCACTGCTCAAGAGTTTCCTTGAGCTAATCAAGGAGGGCAGGAGGTATAGACTGATGGTTGAGCTGCTGGTACTGCCTGAAGCTAAGCAGGAAAATCTGTGGTTTGCTTTTGGATGGGAGACGAATGCCAGGCTGTGACAAGCTGCAGTACCCGTGGTGGCAGAACAGAGTCGGTGGAGTGTGTGAGGAGGCCAGACGGCAAAGAAGGGAATATGACCCTGAGGACCTGTCCAGGCCTGACTTGTGATTGCCTGCGAAGGCTTGATGGCAGGCAGCCAAAGGAGAGAACCACACTGGGAAGGCGACGTCTGGGCCTGGGGATTGGCAGATCACAAGAATACTGTAGATTTGTAAAAACCCCATTGAAAAAAATGGTGGTTTAGACTAGCCTGCTTATGTAAGCCGCCTTAGGCATTTGCTTCGGCATGGGAAAGGCGGGGTATAAATTCTTCAAATAATAATAAATAATAATAACCAGGGTGTTCTCAAAGGGGGTATAGGAGGCCCCCCAGGCTAGTCATTTTGGGGGACTTTAACACAATGCTGGCTCTAGGTAGCTAGGGGCCCTGTAGCAAATATTTGCACTAGGCCCTCCCCATGGTGTCCTTTGTTGGTGTGCCACTATCCCAGGTACTGAGGATTTTGAGGTCAGGCTGGCCAGGTGAGCTCTCTGATGAGTATGAACCCTGCCTTGGTTAGTGTCCAATCTAGCCAATATTTGGAGCCAGCCCTGCTTCAATGCCTGTGTCAAAATACCTTTACTGGTAGCTTAGGCATTACTAATTTTTATTACTAATTATTTTTATAATAATAATTTTAATTATCCAAGGCAAACATGGACCTTTCTCAGATTATTTCTGTTTATTCTCATTCAGCAGGTCATACACTAAACCTGGTTTTTTGGTGAGCTGATCATGCTTTGGGTGCAGGGGGACATTCTATTGGCTTCTTGGTCACATACAGATAATTACCTAATAGGATTTAACTGAGGGCAGCCTCTACCTTCTGCAGAGGTGGGAACATACTAGGAAGGTCTATTCTAAGAGTCTGATGGATCTAGAAAGTCTCCTGAGGGACCATGGGGATTTTTCTGCTCCTTTAATTGGTGCTTCTTTCAAAGCTCTAGATCTCAGGAACAGAGGATTGACTCAAGTGGTTGACACAATTGCTCCTGAATGCCCTCACCAAATGACTAGAGCCAAGCCGGCCCCTGGTTTATTGGGCAGTTACAGGCAATGAAAGAGTTGAGACGAAAGCTAGAACATGGGTGAAAAACTCAGTGATGAATCTGACTGAGCACAGGCTGAAGCCCATTCAAAGGCCTAAGACTTGATGATGAAGAAGACTTTTGCCGTGATTGTATCTGCACTCCCGTGGAGCTCTTCTGGATAGTTAGAGATGTGTTACATCTTTGCCCAGGAAGTGGACAGAGGACCATTCAGCTATACAGGGGTCTCCAAACTACAGCCCAGAAGCCACATTCACCTCCCCATAAAATTTTATCCAGCCTCTAGGAACTTAAAATTTAAATTTTTGTTGATAATTTTGTTGTTAATATTTCACATTTTTACTCATACTTCTCAGTTTAAGCATGGGATTTTTTATTTGCAATTGTCACATTTCTCTTTTATCCTGAATTGTATCATGCTGATTATAAAAAAATATCCAAGTAGAGCACAATCCTAACCAGGAGTTAGGCCTGCACAGTTAGGCCAGCAAAGTTTGTCCAACACCATAAAGTGTATTTGGACCACAGACGTGCGCCATCCTCCCTGACTCCAAGAATGCTCCAAATGTGCTTTATGGTGGCTCTTGTGCCAGCCAAACTTTGCTGGCTTAACTATGCCGGCATAACTACAGGTCAGGATGGCACTGTTACACAGAAAAGTTTGGAGACCCCTGCTCTATGACATGTTTGCAAGGTGGGTTAATGACAAAATTGCTCATGCCCCTTGCAATTTGGACACCGTAGTTCTTATAGATCAAACAGATGTGAACTGGTGGATGCTTATCCTGTTAGGGTTATTTTTCAGATTTTGCAGTCCAAGAATGTGGACAAGAACTTTGGAGGGGTGAGGCTTAACACGCCGGCTCTCAAACCAGGCATTTGGCAGCTGTAGTGTTTTGTTCCTCACAATGGTTTTGATTCTTATTGTGACTCCCCTGGGGTATATTTTTAATTGGGGGGGGGGAAATACTAATGCTTCAATTGGAAGCCAGTGGAAGTCCCCCCCCCCAATCAAAACTAGTGAAAGTCTAGTGGGATCAAAACTATAGGGGACAAGGTATGGAAGCTCCCTACCCCACCACGATTTTGCCACTTTCTCTCCTCCTCTTGCTGTTTTAAAAATAAAATAAAATTAATCTTTCCCTCCTCCAGCATGATTCAGCGCATCTCTAGATTGACCCTTTTAATAACCTGGAATTGGGCAAAGGGATTGTGGAAAATCATTTTGTTGCAGATTCCACATGTTCTTTCCAGTAGTTTCAGATGGTTGACTGCCTGTGAGTTTGCAAGCAAAATGAAGCCACCCAAAAATAAGATAGACTTCTACAAATTCAGAGGACTCTTTAAATATGGGGAAATGTATAAATTTGTTCATTAGAAGAAAAGGTTATGTGTGGGTTTTGTTTTTTTTTTTTTAAACATCCTTCCCTTTCTCTGCCAGTGATCCTGGGAATGTCCAGGACTATGAACAGTTGAAGGTTCCTGAAGTCAGTTAATGGTGGTGGTTAAAAAGATGATGATGATGATGATGATGATGATGATGATGATGATGATGATGATGATGATGATGATGATAATAATAATAATAAAAAAGAAGAGGCAGTGGTAGAGAGGGAATAGGTCCACAGACACCCAAATTTTTTCAACTGGGTGGCTCTCTTGACCTATTGAACCATTGGATGCAGCTCCCCATTAGGGCTACAGAGTGATATTCAAAAACTGCCTTCCCTGCATTTTCGCGGGCTGTTTCAAGAAGGAAAAGAACTTTTTTTCAACCTTTTCTGCTATCCAACCGCCTCTCCTCCCCTATATAGCAATAAAACACCCAGGCTCAGAGCTGTCAATCAGGCTCCACTGAACACAATAGGACTTACTTCTGAGTCGACATGCCTAGGATTGCGTCCTCAGTTAGCTCCCAAACAGACCCTCAAGTGCAGGGGTGGACGAACGGCAGCACACCACGTGCCACTTTTAACGCATAGAATCTTTGAGCGTTCCGCTCCATCTGCCTCTGGCGGCATCCCAGCTGCATGTGGCTTGGCCGAGATGCCTCAGGCTGTTGAGAGGGGGTAGGAACCAATGCTGCTTGCCTCCAGCGGAAGCCAGGCCTTCCGCACCTCATCCTGCCCCACTGTTCCAAAGGCCTCTGCTGCGACAAAAGCTCTGACAGCAACCCGGACAAAGCCTCCGTGCCCGACTGCATGGACTGGCTAGGCATGAAGGGCCTAGTGCTGGTCAGTCGCCTGTGTCAAATGCTGGGCTGGGAGTTGCCACAGCATGACTTGCGCACAGGTGACTGGTGGCTGACTGGCCTGCACTAGTCCCGGCTCAGTGGTTGCATTTGTGCCAAGCCGATCCATGCAGTTGGGCATCGAGGCTTTACCCAGGTTGCTGATGGGGGCTTTGGTGCAGCTGGTGTTTGGCACGATGGAACCAGGTCGGGCAGGATGAAGCACAGAGGCAAGCAGTGTCAGTTCCCACCCTCTCTCAGTAACTGGGGGCATCCCAATCAAGCAGCATGCAACTGGGACCTTGCTGGAAGACCTTGATAGTGGCACACATGCCACGAGTTGGCCACTACTGTTCTAGTGCTATACAATACTGCAAATGAAGGCATCAAAGCTATCGGAAAGGGTGGTGGGAAGTGTCCTTTCCTCCTTTCTCCTCCTTTTTGAAAGCCTTTTTCCTTTTTGAAACCCAAACATCGTAAGAAACCCAAACATCATTAGTTTCCAGGCTGGCTGAAGCACTAAACAATAGCACTCTTAGGTTCTGGGGTGACACTGCAACTTTTTGTTGCAGGCCCCATTTTTTAAATATAATGGCCAAAGGCATATTCTGTATTTGCAAGATGTCAAAACAAAACCTTTAGGCAAAACACTAAGATGCAGTGACTTCGATTGCAAGCCTGACACCAGAGCCTTTGAGTTTTGTTTGAGTTTCTCTTTTACTTATCACATTATAATTTTTTTCTAGTCTATTTGTTAAACATTCCTCTATCCCAGTTTTTGTTCAATTAATATCATAACAGGCCAATGTTAGATACAAGAAAGATATAAATTTGTAGATATTGAGAAAATGCGTGCCATTATCACAACAATTATCCATTAGCATAACTTGGTCATAAGAGAAAATTCTTACATCACTCATTACATCTTCATATCTATACCACAAGCTGACCATATTCCTAAACTTCTCAATGTGTGAAAGTGTTCTTCTTTGATATTTTGTCCCATGTGTGCCCCATTGTGGGTGCATGTATACACACCATTTTAGATTTTCTATTTCATGCTTCAAAATGACCTGAAAGGGCGTTTGTGCTCATCCTGAAGCACAATTTTGGTCCTTTAGCTGCCCCTGGGCTATATAATTTCAGGCAATGCCCTTGATAGCTAGAAAAGATCACAGGTATCTTCAAAGCATGAGAAATCGTCCTTGTAAATGAAGGATATACGACTGAACTTGAGCAATGGTGATGTCTGTGATGATTAGCACAATTGTTAAGGCAAGTGGAAACAAGTGCCCTGAGAAATTTGAATCAGGCTTTTCAGGGATCCTGCTGTGGGAAATCGAGTAAAGGTAGGACACAGCAAGAAAAAGATGATGTAAAATGAACAGGAGCATGATACTATATACAGGAATGAGAAATTTAGACAAAGCTAGAAAAACCACAGATAGATTCAGGGTGCAATCCTAACCTGGAGTTAGGCCGGTGCAGTTCGGCCAGCAAAGATTGGCCTGCATAAGAGACACCGTAAAGTATGTTTTGACCACTCTCAGAGAGAGAGAGAGGCCAGCACACAGACGTGTGCCATCCTCCCTGACTCTGAGAATGGTCCGAACACGCTTTACAGTGGCCCTTGTGCCAGTCAAGCTTTGCTGGCCTAACTGTGCTGGCCTAAATCCAGGTTAGGATTGTGCTCTCAGAGGAACAAAACTAGTTCAGGAGAGTGTGTTCTTTTCAGGTGTTCAGTGAATGCCTGGGAGGGGAGGAATTGAGAACTTCCTCATGTCCAGCTTCCACAAATTCATCTGAAAGTTTGGATAGTGCCCATACATGCTTAACCATCTGCATAGGTTCTCCCCACATGATCCCGCAGCATACCTTTTTCAGGGTCCACAATCAGATGGAGCATGCATATATGGATATGAAACTAAATACATGTAGGTTCTATGCAAATCCTCAGATGAATGCATGGATGTCAGGAGTCAAGGAGCAAGCAAAATGCCAGAGCAGTGGCACCAGAAAAGGAACTGGGGGAGCACAGAAGGAACAAAGTGCATTTTGTGGAGAACTCTGTCCAATAAGTCACATTTCTGAAAGAAAAACAATTTTGCCTAAGCCATCCCAATTCCCCATCCATCCAGTTACTAAACACATAAAAACTGTGTAAGGGATGCTTTATAGATGAAAACACCTATAAAGAGAAATTAGAGGAAAAGGTATAAAATGTCTATTGAAAAAGATGAAGGTTAACGGAAAAGAAAATCTCACCGGAGAGCTCCTCAGGCAATTCAAATGCTCGTGCAGTGCTGGTGGCTTTGTATTGCATGGAATAATACAAAATAAAATCGTGACATTTTATAGGGAGAGTGCAAGGATACTTCCATCTCCCCCCAAAATAATTTACGTAGGTCAGGGCAAAGTGGAGACAGGACAGTTACAAAAGTCAACCAGAAATCCCCTGCTATTGCTGAGTTATAGCCTTACCTCTTTCTTTAGGTCTGTATTTGTTCTCTCTCCTTTCCCTTCGCATGCGGTCCTCACCAGGTGTTAACTGATCTAAAAGCAACAACAACTGAGGGAAGAAGGGAACAAAAACACAGCTGCTCTCATCTTCAAAATACAGAGACTTTTCAAAAAGCAGCAATGCTTAGAAAGCCCCTGAGCAAAGCACCTGTGGTTCCTCCTTTCCATCCCTCCCCCTATCGTCAGAGAGCAGTGAATACCAGTTCACTCAGGGTCAGAGTGCAGAGCCTGCAGAGTGCAAGTCATGGGAGATTATAGAATCCAGAAATTTGAAGGACTCCACCACTGATATGGTCAGTGGAGATAAAGTAGAGGAGCAGCTTCTAAAATCTATTGGTAATAGTAGTATAATAGTACTGCCCAATCTATAATGACCGGCATTAGATTCATCTTTATCAGCAATTTACACCTGTTTCAGAGGAGAGTTGCAATACTAACCTGGAATTAGGCCAGCACAGTTAGGCCAGCAAAGTTTGGCTGGCACAAGGGTCACTTTAAGGTGTGTTTGGGCCACTCTCGGAGTCAAGGAGGATGGTGCATTTCTGTGTGCTGGCCTCTCTGATCCCAAGAGTGGTCCAAACATACTTTACGCTGTCCCTTGTGCCAGCCAAACTACTGGCCTAACTGCAGGTTAGGATTGCACTCCAAGATACTGGCCTCAGACTCTGTTGCTGTCCTTAGACAAATGGCATCTTTGCTTCTCTCAATTATGCAGCGATGCCTTACCATCTCCAAGACTGCTCCTAAACTCTAAAATCGTGTTTATGTAAAATTTTGTATATGTAAAATTGGATTGGCCATCTTACCTGTCACAATATGTATACATTCCTATTTAGTAATATTTTCTCTGCCCATGTTTGGTTTAATCTGAGTCTTGCTGTCTTGTTTTTCTTTTTTAACTTATGCCAATAAAGGTTATGTATAATTGCAATTGTATAACAGTGCAAGGTGTTTTGGACTAGAGCTCATTTCATCAGATGCATGAAGAGTTCCCAGTTGACAGATAAACATGCATAGTAAAAAGATAAGAAATGAATGACAATGCGCAACTGCAGTCATTAATACCTATAACGTTTTGTTCTTAAAGTGGATCATGTGTTTCTTTCAGCCACCTCCTGTAGCAAAATGTCAGGAACTCTTGAAAATGAGACTATGTAAACCAGGGGTATCAAACTCATTTCATACAGAAGGCTGAATAGCGTTTATGGTGCCTGCTGAGGGCCAGAAATGATTCCACTAAGCAGGAAGTGATGTCATTAAAAAGATCAACTAGAAATACACACTTTTTTCTCATTTAGGAACTCATTAGCTGCAAATGGCAGAAGAGAAAATACGCAAAACTTGATCTTATTTTCAAGATATGGGAGAGCCCAATTAACATGCGATCTGCCCTTTCAGCAGTGACAACTCAGCACAGCTCAGCAGCTGAGAGCAGCTAATGGCAGTGGTGTAACTAGCCAGGGGGTGGGCCACCCCAGGTGCCACCTTCAGGGGGATGGGTGACTCCACCAGTGACCAAAATTATGAAAATAGCTGTTTTTAGGAATAATACCATCACATGTTATTATCATGCAGAATTTAATGCAGAATGCAATTAAACGAACTGGAGTGTAATGTTGTTCAGTCGCTAAGTCGTGTCCGACTCTTCGCGACCCCATGGACCACAGCACGCCAGGCCTCCCTGTCCTCCACCAGCTTCCGGAGTTTGCCCAATTTCATATTCATTGCTTCGGTGACACTATCTAACCATCTCATCCTCTGTCGCCCCCTTCTCCTTTTGCCTTCAATCTTTCCCAGCATGAGGGTCTTTTCTAAAGAGTCCTCTCTTCTCATGAGGTGGCCAAAGTATTGGAGCTTCAGCTTCAGGATTTGTCCTTCCAGAGAGCAATCAGGCTTGACTTCCTGGAGGATTGACTGATTGGATCTCTTTGCAGTCCAGGGGACTCTCAAGAGTCTTCTCCAGCACCATAATTCAAAAGCATCGATTCTTCGACGCTCTGCCTTTCTTATGGTCCAGCTCTCACAGCCATACATGGCTACTGGGAAAACCATCGCTTTGACTAGGCGAACCTTTGTTGGTTCTTTGTTGGTTATACAATTGCAACCTTTGTTGGTTATACAATTGCAAAAGATCTCTAGTCTTCTGGAGTGTAATACATTCTATCAAAAGTTATAGCCAAAAATCCAGAAAATGAAAATACACCTGTCTTATTACAAATACAAAAAGTAGATTTCCTTAACACAAAATGGATCAATGAGACCGATTGTTCAAAGAGCCAATGAGATATTAAGACATAAGACATAAGACATAAGAAATTTATTTGTCATTACACTCACAACTGGGTGCAACGAAATGAGGTGCTCTTCCCCAAGGTAAAACTGGACAACACCAAAACTAAAATATGCACAATCAACCATACAACAATCACTTATACAAATATAAATACCCCATTGCTCCCAGCAATTTAAATTCCACAAAAACTTATGACCCCGCATTTAAACTCAATACTGCACTTGGGTAAAAACTGTTTCTGAATCTGCTCGTCCTTGCTTTCAATACCCTAAATCTCCTTCTCGATGGTAATAGTTCAAAGAGCTGATGTCCCGGATGAGATATTGTGACTCAGCATGGGACCAATAAGGTGTTAGTAAGGTGACACCTTTGGGAGGAGGTGATACCACTACCAAACAAAATTGTGAAAACCGTGGTTTTTAGGAATAATAAAATCGTGTTATAGATCATTCAGTGTGTAATTTAAGGTAGAATGTAATGAAACAAACTGCATCGGAATATCTGTGTTCTGGCAAATGTTACAGACAAATAACCAGAAAAAGAAACCCAACTGCTTTATGTAACAAAAAGTGGATTTCAACTCAAAAATTAAAGGAGACTAATTCTAAACTGCCCAGCACCCATGGCTCCAGCAGCGACAAAATGGTGACTGCTGGATCTTGTAGGTGCAGAGGCTACCACAGGGAGCTCCTCAGAATAAAGAAGCATTTTGCAGAGTAAAGAATTATCAGAGCATTTTGCTCCCCTACCCCACATAAAGCTGCAGCAGTGCCAATGGGCCTCCTCGTTTCTGCAGCTCAATTTGAGTGGGTACAGAGCTGAGGAGATCAGTGTTGGGCTGCTCAACTCATGATGGGGGTTAGGATTCAGCAGCAGAGGCCTGATCCTCCCCCCCCCCTGCCCAGTTCCACCTGAAGCAAGGAATGGCTCAATCACAAAGACAACACCTCCGAGCTTACTGTGGCCCCTTGAAAAAGACTCCCACGTCTTCACTTTGCAGTTCTGCTTCCAACAACTTCTTCCCTCAGAATTAAACCCCATTAAATCCTTGTAGGAACTCTAGCCACATTCAGATCTTCCTGCACGGATGCTGTGCTTTTAATCCTATGGTGTGGCTCTCGCACACCTGCCATAACATTATAAAGATACTGCAAAGAGGCCCTGCTTAGTGCTACTGCCTTACATGCAAAGGTGAAATTGCTAACCAAATGTTGCAGCTGTCAATACTTGCCTGCCAGAAATCCATCATTTTTTTTGTTCAGTTAGGGCCTTCAGTTTTTTAGCAGGCAACACTGCTGAAACATTGTAAGGAGCACAGCTTGATGCCCAAATATGTGATCCTATTTACTGGACCTGCAGTATTGTTTCATTCTAATACGACTCCTATTGCCTCTGTAATTTACAAAGCCCTCCAAGAATTGTTGGCACTGATCAAGAGCAAGAAAGTCTTGCAATTAATTCATAGAATGTTACAAGAATTGTTAAACTGTGTGATCCCTTTTAAACCGGAACTATTCCTCCTAAATATGGTGTCAATGATACAAGAGAAGAATAAAAAAAACATTTAATAATTTATGTTAATACTGCTGCAAGATTGTTATATGCTAATGATGTGGGAGGTCCCCCCTCCCAGGATTCTCTCAGGCTTTGTTAGGCTTTTCCTGGCTGGCCGTGCTCTGCCCCAGCCATGTCTGCAACCACTCTGCTTTTTTTTCCTGGCTTCCACAGCCACGTGCAACCATCATGAACTCTCCTGGCTCATAGCACACTGCTGCAGCCACGTGGAACCACCAAGCTTCCTTCCTGGCTCTCCAGCCAATGCTGAAACCACTAAGCTCCTTTCATCCAACAGTGCAAGCCTGTACCATGGAAAAACTACAAAACATAACCCTTGTAAGGTAGCACATTAACCAGAGTAAAACAATAGATGTTTTGGCAACAATAGAAGCAGCAACTCTGGTGGGAAAAACACTTCTTGGCAAGAGCAACTGTTAAGAGCCTCCTTAGCCTGGCTCTGCTATTGTGGTTAATTTGGCCTTCCAGGGAACATTTGCATTGCATGCTCAATGGTCAGATGCACATAATGCAGGACCTGTAAAGGTGTAGGGGTAAGACCAGAATGTAAGGAATTTTGACTCCGTTTTGGGAGTTAAGCTGCTATCCTGCAAGGAGGTCACAAGAGGTAAGCCTCTGTAAAAGATGGCACAAGAGAGTCTCCCTCCCTAAGGGTCTTGTAATGCAAATCTGGTATCTGACAAAAGGTTTATGCAATGACAAGTCCTGCCTGAAATTCAATCAAGTTCTGCCTAAAAGCCAAGAGTTTTCCCCTATCAGAATATCAAATGCAAGCCCTGTTTCTGAAAGTTCTTCAGCATTGTGGCTAAATCTGTCTAAGTGTCGCCTCCTGCTTTTGTATTTAAATGTGTCAAACGTAATTGTTACCTATGTTTGCATCTGACTAGACTTTGTAATCCTGCCCCTAACACTTTCGTTAAGGTCACACAAAGAGGGGAGGGGAGCAAAAACCTATTGGGCAAATGTTTTTATTTGCTGTTGTCAATTCCACATTTTGCATATTCAATTGTATAACTGACCAAACCCAGATGTACAATTTGCACAAGTTCTGTATCTCCTTGGAGGCATTGCAACGTGTGTCCATTTTGCTCATGTCCTACACATGAGTAGAATGTATTTCTCTTCCTGCAACATTGGAGTCCAGCTGGCATTTTTCCATCCACGTGTCTGAATTTCCTTTGGTAAGCACTCATAGAAGAGAGTGATCCTTTCATGGATCACTGCCTTGTCGTGGTGAAGGGGCTTGAGTAGCTCAATGAAGCTGTGAGCTATGCCATGTAGGGTTACCCAAGATGGACAGGTCATAGTAGAGAGTTCTGACTAAACGTGATCTGCTGGAGAAGGAAACGGCAACCCACTCCAGTACTCTTGCCAAGAAAACCCCATGGATTACAAAACTAAAAGGCTAAATGATATGACACTGGAAGATGAGACCCTCAGGTCGGAAGGTGTCCATTATGCTACTGGGGAAGAGCAGAACACGAGTACTAGTAGCTCCAGAAAGAGTGAAGTAGCTGGGATGTGTCTGGAAGTAAAAGGAAAGTGTGATGCTGCAAAGAACAATACTGCATAGGAACCTGGAACGTCAGATCTATGAATCAAGGTAAGCTAGATGTGGTCAAACGTGAGATGTCAAGGCTGAACATCGACATCATGGGAGTTAGTGAACTAAAATGGACAGGAATAGGAGAGTTTAATTCAGATGACCATTACATCTGCTACTGTGGGCAGGAATCCCTTAGAAGAAATGGAGTAGCCTTCATCGTGAACAAGAGAGTGAGAACAGCAGTACTGGGGTATAACCTCAAAAATGATAGAATGATTTCCATTCGGATCCAAGGCAAACCTTTCAACATCACAGTAATCCAAGTCTATGCCCCAACCACTGGTGCTGAAGAGGAAGAAGTTGACCGTTTCTATGAAGACCTAGAACAACTTCTAGAATTAACACCCAAAAAAGATGTCCTTCTCATCAAAGGGGATTGGAATGCTAAAGTAGGCAGCCAAGAGGTAATAGGAATAACAGGCAAGTTTGGTCTTGGAGTACAAAATGAAGCAGGGCAAAGACTGAGTTTTGTCAGGAGAACACATTAGTCATAGCAAACACCCTTTTCCAGCAACACAAACGGCGACTGTACACATGGACTTCACCAGATGGTCTACATCGAAATCAGATTGATTACATTCTTTGCAGCCAAAGATGGAGGAGCTCTATACAGGCAGTAAAAACAAGACCTGGAGCTGACTGTGGCTCAGATCATGAGCTTCTTATTGCAAAATTCAGGCTTAAACTGAAAAAAGTAGGGAAAACCACTAGGCCCTCCACGTATGACCTAAATCAGATCCCAAACGAATATACAGTGGAGGTGACAAATAGATTTAGGGGCTTAGATTTGGTAGACAGAGTGCCTGAAGAACTTTGGACGGAGGTCTGTAACATTGTACAGGAGGCAGCAACTAAAACCATCCCAAAGAGAAAGAAATGCAAGAAGGCAAAGTGGCTGTCTGACGAGGCTTTACAAATAGCTGAGGAAAGAAGGGAAGCCAAAAGCAAGGGAGAAAGGGAAAGATATACCCAACTGAATGCAGATTTCCAGAGAACAGCAAGGAGAGATAGGAAGGCCTTCCTAAATGAGCAATGCAAAGAAATGGAAGAAAACAATAGAATGGGAAAGACCAGAGATCTTTTCAAGAAAATTGGAGATATCAAAGGCCAATTCCGTGCAAAGGTGGGCACAATAAAGGACAAGAACGGGAAGGACCTCACAGAAGCAGATGAGATTAAGAAGAGGTGGCAAGAATACACAGAGGAACTCTATAAGGCCGATCTAAATGTTCCTGATAACCACAATGGTGCAGTCACTGAGCTCGAACCTGACATCCTGGAGTGTGAAGTCAAGTGGGCTTTAGAAAGCATCACTAATAACAAAGCTAGTGGAGCTGATAGCATTCCAGAGGAATTACTCAAAATCTTAAAAGATTATGCTGTCAAAGTGCTGCACTCCATATGCCAGCAAATTTGGAAAACCCAGCAGTGGCCACAAAATTAAAAAAATCAGTTTACATTCCAATCCCAAAGAAGGGCAATGCCAAAGATTGCTCGAACTACCGCACCATTGCACTCATTTCACATGCTAGCAAGGTGATGCTCAAAATCCTACAAGCTAGGCTTCAGCAGTATGTGAATCGAGAACTACCAGATGTACAAGCTGGTTTCCGAAGAGGCAGAGGAACTAGAGATCAAATTGCCAACATTCGCTGGATGTTGCAAAGAAAGCAAGAGAGTTCCAGAAAAACATCTACTTCTGCTTCATTGACTATGCTAAAGCCTTTGATTGTGTGGATCACAACAAACTGTGGCAAGTTCTTGAAGAGATGGGAGTACCAGACCACCTGATCTGCCTTCTGAGAAACCTGTATGCGGGTCAGGAAGCAACAGTTAGAACTGGACATGGAACAACTGACTGGTTTCAGATTGGGAAAGGAGTACGACAAGGCTGTATACTGTCACCCTGCTTATTTAACTTATATGCAGAGTACATCATGAGGAAGGCAGGGCTGGATGATTCACAAGCTGGAATCAAGATTGCTGGGAGAAATATCAACAACCTCAGATATGCAGACGACACCACTCTAATGGCAGAAAGTGAGGAAGACTTAAAGAACCTTCTGATGAGGGTGAAAGAGGAAAGTGCCAAAATTGGCTTGAAGCTCAACATTAAAAAAACTAAGATCATGGCAATCGCTCCCATCACTTCCTGGCAAATAGAAGGGGAAGAAATGGAAGCAGTGACGGAGTTTATTTTCCTGGGCTCCAAGATCACCGCAGATGGTGACTGCAGCCATGAAATTAAAAGATGTTTACTTTTTGGGAGAAAAGCTATGGCGAACCTAGACAACTTAATAAAAAGCCGAGACATCACCCTGCCAACAAAGGTTCACATAGTCAACGCGATGGTTTTCCCACTAGCAATGTATGGCTGTGAGAGCTGGACCATAAGAAAGGCAGAGCGCCGAAGAATAGATGCTTTCGAATTATGGTGTTGGAGAAGACTCCTGAGAGTCCCCTGGACTGCAAGGAGATCCAATCGGTCAATCCTCCAGGAAGTCAAGCCTGATTGCTCTCTGGAAGGACAAATCCTGAAGCTGAAGCTCAAGTACTTTGGCCACCTGATGAGAAGAGAGGACTCTTTAGAAAACACCCTCATTCTGGGAAAGATTGAAGGCCAAAGGAGAAGGGGGCGGCAGAGGATGAGATGGTTAGATAGTATCACCGAAGCAATGAACATGAAATTGGGTGAACTCCGGAAGCTAGTGGAGGACAGGGAGGCCTGGCGTGCTGTGGTCCACGGGGTCGCGAAAAGTCGGACTCGACTTAGCGACTGAACAACAACAACAACATAGAAGAGAAGTATCTGGGCTTGTGGAACAGTCCTGGGATGAGGGAGGGTGCTTCTTTGGAGGGCAGAGAGAACGCATGCCGGGGAAACGAGTCTGCCAAAACTTTCAGGGTAAAATTTGCGCACCTCCATTGGTGCTGCGGTGACCCGGGTCAGCTATCTCTGACCCTGTTGTGGGGTAATTCACACAACACTCAGATGTGGAAAAACAAAACTGAACCAAATGCAGAATTGTTGATAGAGAAAATATACAAAGTGGTAGAAATGGATATTTTAACAGAAAGAATGATGGAAGGAAATGTACAAAAAATTAAGACTTATTGGGAACCTTTTATGTGTGGCTAGATAGACCAGATAGAAACTAGAAACCAATATGGTTAAAGGACTGTTATAAGTTAGATGACAGATGTTAAGAAAAATTGGAGAGAGACCATTTTAGTGGTTGATTAGAATTTAGTAAAGATGTATCAATGTAAAGGAGCTGATTAAAACTCAGAACAAGATTATGGATAGAAGATATATGAGAAATGCTGTTGACCCAGTTGCAGTGTACCTTATGTGTTTTAACCCATTGTTTCCCTAACTTCCTATGTTGTATACCCTTTCCTTGCCCATAGTCTTTACTTATAAAAAAATAATAAAATGCATTATAAAAAAAAGAATTGTTGGCGCTGATCAAAATTCCCAATAAAATATCTGAATTTTAGTCCAACCCAGCCCACTTTCTCATTGACCATTCTAGTGTAGTGCGGAACTTTTCGAACTCAGCACAGTATAGCAAGTCCTCAATTAAAGTTGTTTCGTTCAAAGTTGTTTCATTATAAGGTTGATGAGGGAAAAAAAAGTGATTCTTGGCTGGGGCCACTGTCTGTGTGGAGCTTGCATGTTCTTCTCATGTCTGCGTTACTGTGTGTGTTTTCTCCAGCCTACATTCCTCTCAATGTTTAATATTAGAAGTGTTTTGGGTCTTTATTTAGAAGTTTGGTAATGTTTCTGTTACCAGAAATGTGCTGTACGAATGTAGCTCTTGTTTATTTACGTCAATGACCCTACGGTAATGTTGGTTTCATTATAAGTCATTCTGCTTAAAGTTGCAGTTTTCAAAACTTATTGACAACTTTGAGGACTTGCTGTACTCCAAATAACCCACAGGAATGACCCAGGGCGCAATCCTAATCATCTTTCCAGCACTAACATACAGTAGCTGTACCAACGGGGCATGTTCTGCATTCTGCAATGGAGTAGTAGTCATGGACGCCTCCTTAAGATCAGGAAACATTTGTTCCCTTACCTCGGGGCTTCATTGCCCTTACCCCGATGCTGGAGAGTTGGTTAGGAATGCACCCCCACTCAATGTCATATAACCCCTCAAAGAGGAAATCCAGGGTGTACTGATAGTAGAAGCCAAATTGCAAATCAATATAGGAGGGTGCTATCAATGTTCCCACAATACCATCATTTGAAATTGACAATATTTATTTTGCAGATTTTGTTTTGTTTTTTTCCCAAATGCAGAAAGCTGTGTTAATGTGTTTTTATTCCAAGGGCTCTTTTTTATAAATTATAAATTGAGTAATAATTTTAAAAGTGTACTAGGTAGGTGATGTAAGTGTCAGCAGATGCATTGCACAGTCAATTGGTGTTAGAAAATGGTTTTATTTTTTTCAAGATTTGGGTTTTGTTTTTGTTTTAAAATGAGATGTATAGAAAGTGGTGTTAAATGTTTTTATTTTGTTATCACCAAACAACAAACCCACACCTTTAATCATCATTAATAAGGTCAGATTAGCATAGCAGACATGTAGCTTTGCTGTGGTGAATGGATTACTGTGTTTATTAATTGAAAATATTTATATCCCTGTTCTTATCTCGTATTTGTTGGGGCTTTGCAAAGAAATGTTATAGGCCTAATGGACTTTCCTCCATTTCGTAACTTCGTTACAGCAGCACATACAAAATCAGTAGCACATACAAAAATATGTTCTATCTGTTCTGTGATTTTTTGTTTTGGGTAAACTGTTGCCTCAGTGAAAGTGGCAAAGTGACAACTGTTTTAGTTTGGGTGTGCTCAGAAATAGCAAGAGGTCCTTGCATCCCTCTAATGATTATCAACGTAACATAGTCAAGAAAAAGCCTGAGGACGCCAAGCCAGACCAGACCAGCCAGGCAAGCCTGGCTACTCTTCTTTTAAAAGATAGCAGCACCAGACTTACAGCCCTATCCTAACCCCCGGTGGTGCCCAGAGGAATGGCAGTACTGAAATGGCTGCTTCTGTATCAAATAGGGCAGCCACTAGAATCTCCTTGGGCTAAGGAAATGTCTGCTCCCTTACCCCGGGTAGAACGCAGCTAGTGGCAACAGGTCTCTTCGGATCTGTGCTTGCTGTTTAGAGGGCACAGAACTGTGGAGGCCTCCAGGGAGGAGCACTGGATAAGGCGACAGAGTTTGCTGCCCCTCCCCCTCCTGGGCTTGGTCCTCCAGCCCTTCCCTTCCCTGGGAAGTCTCACCACCAGCTGGTGGTAACACCACTGGCTGCTCCAGTGGTGAGTCTTCCCAGGACTAAGGCGCTGGGCCTCAGTACCAGTGGTACACTCATACCACTGGTGGCGGACTGCCCTGTGGCACGTTTGCAACACTTGGCGCCGGAAGTACAATCTTTAAGGTTGGGCCCTTACAATGCAATCCTCCACAAATTTACTCAGGAGTAAATCTCATTGATTCCCAGGTAAGTGTGCATAGGACTGCAGTCTAAGGGCCTGATCCTACCCAATTTTGCAGTGCTAATGCAGCCATAATGCTAATGCCAATGGAGCACACGCTGGATCCATCCGTCATGGAGGCCTCCTCAAGGTAAGGGAGCATTTGTTCTCTTATTGATATAAGGCTTCATGGCAGCTGATTCAGTCCTGGAAAGTTGGATAGGATTGGGCCCCAATTCACCTTTAAAAATAAAAAAAGAATCAGTTGCTATGATCCCAGCTGACAGTGGTGTGTTGCTGATAAGGTCATAGCAACATATGCAGGCCCTGGCCGTGAGTGGCACTTCCAACTAATCGCAATTAATTATTTGCACACCAGGTCAGCCACACCTCAGACGGCTCCAGAGAAGGTTTTATTACTGGCACATTTTGACTTCTTTTACATTTTTACAATACACAACTATCTCAAACAGTAATATGTAAAATAAATAGCATAAAGGGGGAAAGGAGGAAAAGAGAACGAAAAGAAACTGCAGAAGGCAGAAAAAACCCAAGAGAGATTTGCTGCCATTCAAGTTGTCGGCTGCCAGTGTGTCAGCTTGAGCCTCCCAAAATTCTCATTTCAAGAGTCTTGTGGGGGTGGGAGGGGGATTCCACCCTCCTCCTCCTCCTCCATCAGCCCCTTTCACTCACATCTTGCTAACTAGACTGATTTCACTCAGAGGAACATGGCTGCCATTTTCCTCAGAGAGAGCTCCTCACCTTGGGACTATCCCTTGTCCTTCACACATAACCTAGTTGAAAGGGGTGCAAAGATTCTCTTTCCCTCCCACCTCCTGTCTTGCTAGCCAAGGAAAACCTGTGCCTTTTCAGCATCATGACTATTTAGGCCTGACAGAGGGAACAGCAGCAGGTAATGTGCTCAGGCTGCTTCCACCTCAGAACCTCTTTGGCACTGCTCAGGCCAGACTTGGGCCACCCATGGGATGTGTGCGCAATGGCTGCTTCAAACAGAAGGCTGAGTCAGGTGGTAAGGTGGAAGGGGGGGTGCTCTGCACCTGACATCTGCCTACTGCCTATTGTTTCCCCTGGTGCACCAAGCACAGCTGTTCCACCAGGCCACTGCCCCATCCTTTTTTCATTCATTTTCCTTCAAAGCCCCCCTCCCCCCCCAAAAGGATGGGTGGGTTCAGCTCCCTTTTTCCTCCAGTACCGCTACTGAGGATTGCAGCAGTGGAGCTGAAGGTGGGTCTGCTGTGATCCTGTTTTAGATGACTTTGGGGTAGATGATCACTGCCTCCTCCACCACCCATCACATTGAATTTCAACCTTTTTCATCTCCCAGCACACTGGCCAGGCACTAAACTGGTCAAGGCACACCATCAATTGTTTTTATAATTGACAAGGCATACTGTGGAGGGGGCTCACATCACCCAATGGCCCTAGTAATAAATGACCCTCCCAAATTCCCGTGGCACACCTGGGAACCATTTGCGGCACACCAATGTGCCGCAGCACAGTGGTTGAAAGTGGCTGACCTAGCTTATCTTCAAAACCGGCAGGGCAGGTCACGTTCTGAAGATGTACCAAATGGAGGCGGTAGTGATGATGGGGATGAAGGGACAGGTATGGTTGAGGATTGCTGCCCCCCATCTCCCAACCTGCTCCGCTGCCCAGCAGTTCTTCCAAACAGGCCAGGCACAGAAGACCTTGGAGGCAGAAGTGGAAGGAACCCCTTCTACTCTCAAGTTTCTCCCTGCAGGGAAAGCCCTGGTTGTCGGTGACATGTATGTAGCCTCAGCAAGCAAAAATGGAGAACAGAATTCAGGGTCTGGTCTGGCTGTGGCTGGCTGAGGCATTGCTTTTTCGTAATTTGCCACAGGGGCAGTGGTGTCATTCAAATGATTTAGGAACAGGAACTCACTTTTGATTGGCACTTGTCGGGAACCCGGAACCAGCCACGGAGCCCGTTAGGATCCGGAACGCCCGTTCTGGTCCGTTCCCCCTGAATGACATCACTGCACGGGGGGGGGGGAATTAAAGCAGGGCTTCAACACAGTACTGTTTTATATATTTTTTTCTCCCAGCAATGCCTTTTCGCATAGCCAAGACTCTTCTATAATGCTTACTCACAAGTAAGTTGCAGCAAAGACCATTTCCAGTCTTAATTAGAAGTGTCCAGATTGTGGGTCCTGCTCATTTTGCTGCTGCTGGTTGATAATTGCTGGGAGATTAGCAGAAAAATGGACTCTTAATTACCACTTGACTGGCCCATCTGAACCGCTCAGAAACCAATTTCTGTGCCCACAGCCGGAGGATGGTGCAGGAAAACGAAGGTTTCTTCAGTTTACTGCTTTCTTCAGGTTTTTTTCTTTTTGTAGCAAAATAGTGCTGTACTGCTACTAAGAAATAATGAGAAGTCAGTAGTTAAAGCCTTGTCTCCACCACCTGTGGGAATAGGGATCGACACAGGGGCAATTTAGAGAAGCTATTCAATGCTAATCTGCTAGCCATAATGAATTGGAAGGAATAAAATAGGACCTGCCAACAGGGTACATTTAATTAAAGGCACAGAAGCCTGACAAGCCTCAAGAGCACTTTGCCTGCTTACATTGGATGGATCATAAAATTGCATTTTATTTCAAACCATTGTCCTAATTCTTTGGCAAAAAGGAAAATCCCAAATCAGGTCAAGAGCAAGATGTGGAAAACATCTGCAATGATTTTTGAGTCCCAAGTAAGCAAGCAAAGGATGGCAAATCCAATGGAAAGAGCTTCTGTGAAAGCAACCAGACCAAGATGGGGAATGAGAGGGGATGAGGCTTCTCACCTGCATTTCCCGCTGCTACTCAAGTAGCGATACAGGCAAGTGAAACTCCCCTTTCCAAAGCCAACCACTTCTGCCTGGGGCAACAGCAATAAGAGCAAAGAAAACCAACCATCTGTTACCCTGCACAGTCTGCTACTCATATTCTTGCTTGAGGCGTGCTAGAGAACTGAACTCTCATATATTTGCATACGAAAGTGTGCGAAGTCTCTCATGCACCAAGGCCATTTCATGTAACACGCATACCAGTTCTGACACACCTGGCAGCACTGGGCTAAGTAAACAAGTCTTGCTTGCTCTTTCAGGACCAAGAAAGCCTTCACGTTCGCTGGCATGGATCACAGCATGCTTGGGACATTGAATCTCAGTGATTTCTCCCCGTTGGGAGAATAAGGTGGGGTCTGCTGCGGTTTCTCACCTACATGTTGTTGGTCTCTTTCTCTGAATCCCAGTCAGGCAGCAGAGAGGAAATCCACAGAGCCCCCAAACACTGCTGAGATTTCATCTCACTGCCACCCACTCCTTCCTTGCCACTTGTACCCCGCCTTTGGCAGGAGGTGGTATTGTCTTGGGTTTACAGGTGAGAAGACAGAAAGGCATGCTTGTGGTGTGTACTGTCTTAGCCACAAAACGTCACAGAATCATGTACAGCACGGAGTAGATCTCATGGTTACTGTAGTTGCTGTGCCGTGAGGTAAAGTAAGGCAGACAGTGGATTTTGAGTGCCAGAGCAAAAGTTCTGACCCACAGACACATTTATGATCATCATCCCTGCTATATTGCACGTATTAATTCAATTTGTATCCCTCTCTTTTCCCCAAAGGCACCCTAAGCGTCTCACCATGTTAAAATACAATTACAAACCAGAAAATCCAAACTATTAAAACATTCAAATATGAACATAAAACATTTTAAAAAGCCAATTAGATTAGATTAAAAAAATTAGATTAAAAAAATCTAATTCTGTTTGAATATGGTGTTATTTACATTACTCAGCCCATTGTGTTCAGTAAGTTTATTTTTATAGCCCAGGCCTATTCACTTGCTACAGTGGAATTCACAACCCCATCCGATCCTCAGTCGCGTCTGGAGAAGCAGAGGCTCTAAAATGGCAACTGCCACGGAGGGCACCTCAGGGGTCTCCTCAGGGTAAAGGAGTGTTTGCACAGCAACGCTGCTGTGGCACCAATGGGTCTCCTCGGCTCTGAGCTTGCTATTGAGTGGGTGCAGAGTTGAGATGTGGGATGGGTAGCCCAACTCATGCAGGGGTGGGCGGGTTAGGATCCTGAGGCAGAGGCTGCTGCCGTCTCTGCCCCGTGTCGGCCGATACACCCCATTCCACCCACGTCCCATCCCAGTATCACTTACCAGTGCACGGTGCTGCAATGGCACCAGTCAAGTGGGGCACGGGGGTCAGCATCTGCAGGCACAGCACTGCCCCAGCACTGATGTTCCCACCTCACCAGGTGCCCTAATTGTACTTTATGGCACATTTATAACACCTGGAGCTGGCGCTGGGCCTGGATTGGATCAGGTTTTCAGTTCTGCTGTTGTAACAGACCACAGGGCAGTGGGCACAGAGTGCTACTGGCAGCTATTTTGGCACACCCTGGACTTCCTCTCCTTTCAGAAACCTCCCCACCACTTTTCCCTCCTTGGACATTGCCATCAAAATTACAATATTTAATTAAGAAACAATAATATTTTAATTAAGTAAAATATGTTTACATCTCTCATTAAACTCATTTAAACTCTTCAGTTTAAACCCCCCCCCCCAACATATGCACCTTTTTGGCACAGTTGCATCAGCACTGGTGGCAAGGGATTGGGGCCTCAGCCATACAATCTAGAGCAGTGGTCTTCAAACTTTTTAGATTGGGACCCACTTTTTAGAATGGCACTCGTGTCAGGACCCACTGGAAGTGAGGTCATTAATCTGAAAGTGATGTTGTAGCAGGAAGTGACATCACCAAGCAGGAAGTGCAATCTTTGTAACATAATAAAATGCCACTCCTGGAATGCAAACTGGCATTCTTGGACTGCAGCAATTGCACAACCATGAAACATCCCTGACAGAAAGCAAGATGAGGACAAAATATGATATCAAAGCACTGAACTAAAAACAAAATTTTTAAAAACCCTAACTTGAAAACTCAACCTTCCAACAGGAATGTAAGGTCTGCAGTTTCCAAGATGGCTGCTCCCATCTTTCTGCAACCCACCTGACATCAGGTCGCGACCTACCAAGTGGGCTCCAACCCACAGTTAAAATACCACTGATCTAGAGAGAAGTTCCAGTGAGGAAACAGGATCCTTACACTGTTGCTTTGGGAGTGTTTGCTAGAATAGGTGCTGCATATGAGCTGGCCATGGAATTCAAGGCAGATATAGGATCCTACTGGAGAAACTCAGGAACTGGTACTAGATCTGCAAACTGAGTTTAATGACATTCTTCTTACCAGTGTGGAATTTTACTAGTGCATAGCTAAAGTGCATGGTTAGCATAATTTTAAGTAGTTCTTATCTGAATGTAGACCCTTGTAAATTAGTGCGTAGCTAGAGTAGTCAATCTTTTTCATGCCATGATTTCAATTAAAAAAAGCATAAGACCGGGGATCTTATGCCCCTCACCACCAATCCTGCCCCTCTTCCTAGGAGCTGATCCGCCAACCCACTCCCACCTGCCCTGATTTCCCCTACCTGTGTCTTCACAGCAACCTTGGGAGGTAGGAGCCTGAATAGGGCAAGACAGCAAGAAGAGGCTGTGCAGTACTATATCAAGAACTCAGTGTTGATAAGATAGTACTGTTATTGAATTGGCTCGGATCCAAGCCCTATTGTTTTGAAAGGTTGCTCTAACCCCCTTCTCCAAATGAGACTTCACAACCCCAATGAGGTCACAATCTAAAGTTGAAGGACACTGTTCTAAAGCACAACCATGTGAGTACTATCTGGTTGCAAATCCTCACAACCCCAAGGGGCCAGCCACCATCATGCCTTGCCTTTGAAGCGCCTTGCAAAAGATGCAAAGGGCAAAATAAAAATAAAAATCTCAAACCAAACTCTTAAGTGCACCTAGGATGGTGTTCCTTTGAAAAGACATGTGGAGGCTGTGCCATCTCAGCTTTGAAGCATGAAAGGCACTCTTTCATAGGAAGAGTAGTCTTCTTTTCATGCTCACTAACAAGATTTTCCTGGGAAAGTGTGATTTCATTCTTTTTCCTGTAAGGGGCCACCAGAACAATTTGACAGTTCAAAGACAGAAAGACCTATTTCTTTGCTGCTGTTCATGATGGGGAAAGGCAATACTTTCCCCTCCACGGGATCGGGATCAGAATCCCATTTTTTCAGGCAACTGCATCTACTTCAAGGGGAGCTGCTCCCGATCTATTTGTCCCTTTGCCCAGCTTTCAGATATATCCACAAAAGCCCCCTCTAGGAGCTGCAGGTTAGCTCCGAGACATCGGCTATACAAATTTTTCAGACAGTTTCAATAGTAAAAGCAGAAACCATGAGCAAAACAAGCCATCATGCTTCAGCTGATTTATTTAAAAAAGGTCAAACATTTCAGGGCAACTTCACAGGATAAAGTTGTGTTCGAAGAATTAAATTTCCTTAAAAAACAAGAGTAGATAACAGAGCCACGAGTGACGTATTATCTTACATTTTTACAACCTTGCAATTTCTTCTCCCCTTTTCAAATGCCGATTTGGAATCAGGCTGGAGACAGTAAGACACTTCAGGATGTCCTTTCATGTATATAGTTGCTGTATTTTAAAATTCCTAATGCTAAATTTCTTACAGAACTAAAATTTTATGCAGCTGTGATGGAACGTAAATACAAAAAAAAATGTTCTATGAAACAGTTAGTTTGGCTCCAGCCTACAAATAGAAGCAGGTAAGCTCATTTCCCAAGTCATACAGTTACTCAGCTTAAATGCAAACTTGCCCCCAAAAGGTGAGTTATAAAAAGGCAGGGCAGACAGCAAGAAGAAATATTTACAAGTCTCCTAAGGGAAGGAAAAAAGTGAGTTAAATATGGACAATCATCATCACTACCAAGTACAAAAAAAGTTTGTATTTTATAGTGGCCTATATGTTTAAAAGTATTACTATAGTGAAGTGGCAAGAATTTGACACTTCAAGCATCCAGGGGTCCTCTTTGCCTCTTTTCCTTCGTTTTTGACTTATCAGGCCGTTGCTGAACAGCCCCACTGTTTCCATTCTGTGCCTGAGCATATCGTGCCACAGTCGAAACACCATCCACAAACTTCGTTTTGTAGAGCACGTTTGCATTGTTGAACATGCCATCCTTCAGTGACACCACAATGAACTAGGAACAGAACAAAACAGTGTGTTAAATGTTAACATATGGAACCCTGCTGTGCTTTTTCACCAACAAAACTATGAAGTGAAACAAACCGTTGCATGTGAAAAGGTTCCTAACCACAAACCTTTTATGAGTAGAAATACGTTCTTAGAATTATTTTCAAAATTTTATCCGCTAAATAGCATGACAAAATAATAAAAAGGAGCTTCCCTTTATCAATACAAAAAAACCTGATTTAAATTTCTGTGTGAGAGATGAATGTGCAAAAAAAGGTTTTGCATTATTTGACCCACCGCAAGCTGATAATGGAGCAGCAGAGCAGGGCAGAAGTAAGACAATATAAATCCAATTAATTTATTGGATTTGCTACAAGGTGTTCTGGGAGGTGAATCTGCAAGTTCTCTGGCTAATGCTTTCATCCCAAAATGCCAAATGGCTAATTTGCTCCTGACCAAATAGTGTTTTTGGAGTTTAAACAGCTTTGAATTTTGATTTTCCATCTGGTAGTGATTTGTCATCAGGTCTCTCTCTCTCTCTCTCTCTCTCATAAGTAAAGGGCAAAGAGGACTTGTCTAAGGCCATGGACAAGACAGGATTGGGGCACTTGCCAGACTGAACAGTGCTTTGTACAGGAAATGTTCTCTGTTTATTGCTAATAGCACTTTACCTGGGAATGTCTGAAGTGGGTACGAAGCATCTGCCCAATATTCTGGGTGTGCGAGAGATCAAGTGCTGCATCCACCTCATCAAGGATATAAATTGGAGCAGGTTTGAAGAGGAGCATTGCTAGGATCAGAGACAAAGCCACAAGAGACCTAGAGTACAAAGAAACATTAAGACACAAACTAATTGTACCATTTTTGCTAGAAATGGCATCCAGCTATTTTTCTGCAACAGAAACCTATCATTTCAATAGCACATTTCTGAGAAAAGCCACTCAGAAAAAGTCTTAAAAAGCAGGCCACATTGTTCACTTTATGGATTCTTTCAAATATTGAGAACAACTCCCTTTTGATTATAAAGTACCTTTATGTAGACATCTGTGGTTAAATGGGTAATTAAATATTCTGTAAAGAACCTGAACCTATTTGTAATGCTAGGACTTGAACTGTTGTGCATCTGAGCTGAGTGGTGTAACTGCAGGATCTACTGGACACTTAAGAACAGTGGGCTAAAGACTGTTCTCTGTTCCCACATGTCAATAAACCCCTTATGAGCAGTTTGTCTCCAATTGTTGATTGCTACCCACCAGGTAAACCAAACATGTCCTATCCTTTTTGATGCTGACCTGCTCTTTTGGGACGATCCTGAGAAAGCAGGGAGTACAACACTCCTCCAGAAACACTTGTGTGTCTTAAAAACGAAAATCAAGATTCACACATCACCATATATTTGAACGTCTGGGATAAGGGGAACACACACCCACACCCACCCCTCAGGAATTGAAGTAAGGACTGTACTGCTACAGAAACTTCCACAATAACAAAACAATAATTTACAACATGTAAGTCAATCAAATAGGATTTTTAAGGTTTTCAACATAGATTTCAGCAGTTTATTACCCAGTAACTATTGGGGAGAAATCCCCCCCCCACTCCCTAAACCCAAGAATGTTCCACCGTTCCTGGGACTCCTTTAAATTAACAGGCCTGTATCTAGATGACTGCAAAAGATACAATGAAAATATGACTAGGCAGTTTAGGAGGAGGAAGCAAAACAATAAAGTAGAAGCCTAGGGAGCTGGCAAACTCAGAACCTGTGCTGTCTGTTTTCTGCTACCATTTTCCGCACAGAAGTTCACTAACCTTTGACCGCCACTCAATTCAGTTAAATTCTCCTTCCAGGTGTTTCCCAAGGCAACTTTGAATTCCAGACCCTCCAGGACAGTTTGCCCCTCAGGAGGGGACAGCATAGCATTGGCTCCTGGCAGGAGTGTTGAAAAAATTGAGCCAAAGTCTTTGTTCACCTAGAAAAATCAAACATTCATATTTTCAAGTTCTTTTAGAGAAGATTTTCATGATAGCCATTACAAAAAGCCAATTAAATGAAGTGTGTTTGTGTGTCTCTATACAAAAGACTTCTGGGTAAAACATAGATGCCAGAGCCAAGGAGACCTACCTTTTGCCAGGCAATGTTTAAAGCTTCGTTTTTCTTTTGGTCAAGTTCCACAATGGTTGCTAGAATTTTAGACTTGTCATTCTCAACAATCCTTTTCTTCTTCATCAAATCATTGTACTAGAAAAAGAAGATCAGGACACAAGCTCATGAGATTTGACACAGGGAAGATTGGGTTTTGGTCTTGGAGCTTGCACTTTTGCTTAATGTGCTGGTGTGTGTGTGTGTGTGTGTGTGTGTGTGTGTGTGTGTAAGTAAGTAAGTAAGTAAGTAAGTAAGTAACCAAAACAAGGTTTGACAAGCTTAGCAACTTGATATTTTATGAATTTCTTCACATTCATTTGACAGGGATATCAGCCCCTCCAACTGCCCTTGGATTAAGCTATTCTAATATCACACGGGCTGGACATTCTGGGACTAGACTTCTGAATGCCAGCTAAGTGTCACTAAAAAAAATCTTGACCCCTTATGACTTAACAGCTTAACCATTTTCAAAGCATCTTCCTGGAAATGCACAGATGCTTGCTTGCGTATGTACATAAGAAAAACAAGATGACAGCACTGCAACTATCACCTAATTTGCCTACTAAGCAATAAACATGCTGCGCTCTGACAGTGGAAAATGTGGCATAGAAAAACCAGGCGTAGGAACAACTTACTCTTTCTTCTGCCTCCGAAAGCATGTTCATGGCTCTCATATTGACATTCCTGCCCAACTTCTCTTTCTTTTCCTGTAATTTCTGTAGCCTCTGACCAGCTTCTTTTGGATTGTTAGTTTTGAAGTCATAAGCTGTGTTTGGCTGACCAAAAAGGTGCTTTTCTGAAGCTATCCACTCATGGTCTTTTTGCATTTTAGCTACCTGTAAATGCACATGCAAAGAGAACGTTTATGAACTCCTATACAATCACACAAAATGCCCCTATGACTCTTAACACAGCCACGCTACAGATGGGTGGTGCTGAAATGTTCCTGTAAAAAAAAGAAAAAACCCACACAAGCCCTATATGGACCCATATTCCTATACGCTCCGATACAGAGCAGGAAAAGAATTCTTTCTGGCAACCGATGTACAGCAAAGAATCCAAAGAGAGAGAAAGCAAATACACAATGTAGCCCCCACTTCAGCTCAGAGGAGCAGGTGAATCCCTGAAGCATCACCACTGCCCAGAAAGCACATCCTACCAAGAGCCACGACTGTTAGGGCAAAGTGCAAAATAGTACAACAATATGCAGTGATTCTGCAACTGTGCTTGACTTCCCATATATGGCATTTGTTTATAATCCACTCAATCTTTGAGCTCCTGTCTTCCCTCTTTCTACTGTCTTGTTCTAGCTTTGTGAAGTTTCCCTCCTAGTTCTGTTCAGATGCCATCACTATCACCACTGCAGCTTCTATTGTTGCCGAGTCTTTGCACGTTGCTCTTGAGGAATGCATTTTCTTTGCTTTTAATCTTTAAACCACTAGGGAGAAAAAAATTTTGGGTACTTTTTTCTTATTTACCATTTTTTTCTTGTGTGTAAATTATGAAACTGCATTATTCTAGCACCCAGTTGCCCAGAAACCTCCCCCCCCCATTTTAGCTGCAGATTCTTAGGGCCCAATCCTATCCAACTTTCCAGCAGCTACAATGCAGCCCCAAGCTGCTGCCTAATCTAGTGTTTCTCAAATTGTGGGTTGGGACCCACTAAGTGGGTTGTGAGCCAATTTCAGGCAGATCCCCATTTTTTAAACTTATTGCAAACTTTTAATTTACTTAATTAGATTTGAATTTATCATCGGGGTGTTAAAAATTTTCCTGTTTGATGATGTCACTTTCAGCCATGACATCACTTCCAGGTTAATGACATAAATTCTGGTGGGTCCCAATACACTGTCATTCTAAAAAGTGGGTCCTGGTGCTAAATCATTTGAGAACCACTGTCCTAACCAAACAATTTCCCTGTCCACATTGCTCCCCGCACAGCTTCCTCTTTATCTGACATGTGTGGGTTTTGCAGGGGGTAACTCACATTGTGTGGTGATTCTACAGTCATTTACTGGGAGGGTGGTTGATAGCTTTGAGTTGCATTTACAACTGTGCTTATTTCTAAGCATTTCCCCCCTTAACATCAATGGAATGTCAATCACTGGTGAGGAAGCATATATAAATAATATTAGTCAAGCTATATTACCATGCAATAATAGCATACCTTTGCAGAAGCATCAGAAGCTTCCCGCTTGTGTTTGCTAATGTTGTGCTCCAGCTCTTTAATCTTAAGTTGCAAATCATTATTTTCTTCTTTGTGTTTAACAGCTTCCGCTGACTTGGCTTTAACCGCCCTGTCCTGGGCCATCACCACTGCCTTTTGCTTAGCCAGTTCCTCCTGAGCATTCTTCACAGACTCCTAAGCAGCAAACAAAGCAGTCATCTCCGCCCTTTGATTAATGTTAAAAGAGGGGTGGGGTGAAGGCTTTTCAAATTCTTACATCTAGAAAGAATTAGCAAGTGAGAACCCCTGGGCATAATTTGGCCTTGAGGGGCAATTCCTGGCTCCCCAGAGCAAGACTATGGTGCAGAAGGAGATGCAACTGCAGCAATTGGATTTGCCCACATGTCGCTGGAGGAAATGGAATTTGAGGTCTTGGCACCTTCCTTTTTTCAAAGCAGTCCTCCAGCAAAACTAGTTGATGAAAGGGGCTGTTGAATATCCTGAAAGGCCTTCCAAGTTGTGCTGGTGACAGTTCCAGGCAAGAAACCTTGGGTACAAAGCCAAACAAAAAAGTCCTCTTCAGTCACTCGGGTTGACAAGACTTACCTTGTTCTTTGCTACCTCCGCTGATATCACCCCAATCTGCTCCTGGAGCGATTTCACGGCTTCACTCACAGCCTCAACCTGTTGTTTATAAGAAGTTTGCTCCCGTCTTAGTTCTTCAAGTTCCAACGCTAGTGCTTCAACTTCCTAAATAAAAAACAATACATTTTAAACACACACACACACACACACACACACACACACACACACACACCCTAAATAAGCACCATACTAGACTGGAGTGCACAAGACACTTGGACTGTGTTAAGACTGTAGTCTTAGTAAGACTTTGAAGACCGCTGATCTAAAATTAGTAAATACTACCCTGAAGACAACAGTAGTACTAGAGGAAAGCTACTCTCTTGTCAACCAAAGCAGCCAAATACATTCACAATATTAACTAGATCAGGAACAAATTAGCGTCACTTAAAAAACCTTTTTAAATAAAACAAGCTTTGGACTTCAGCTCCTTTTTTTAGGCTAGTTGTGTTTGTCATTAAGAGTTTTACCTGCTCCTTTTCTTTCGTCTTTTTGCTAGAAGCATCAGCCTTGTTCTTGGCTCCATCCAGCTTTTCCTGGGCATTTTTCAGATCCTTCTCTCTTTCAGCTTCAGCGTTCTTCATTTTGTTTTCTAGCACTTTCAGTTTTTCCTCTGCGTTTTGCTGCACCTCTTTCGTCTTCTTCAAAGTCTCCTCACTTTCCTCTGAAAAGCAAGGCATTAGTGACCACAGGTTTTTAGGCGGAGAAAGGATCACTGCTACAAAATTCTTGCTCCTGGAAAGCTAGAGTGGAAATGAATTGCTGTCCTTTTGCAATGGCTCAATGAGATATTGCAAAAGGCAAAGAAAACTCAACATTCTCTTATCTTTAAAGCAGGATACCTGCCATTTAAACGATTAACGCTTTTCAGATTATTTCCAAAAGGTTACATTTTGTGCCCTGTTTGCTAACTGCATCCACTGGAAATATGTTTCTACAAGGGTAGGCTACATGGGTCGCTGCTATCTAGAAACCAAAGTAATGGCAGGGGAAGCACTTACTGGAAGCAAGTGCAGATCTATGGCTGTTGAAGATCAGCAGCACCTGGCATAGATGGATACCACCAATTACACATGATATCCAAGAGCCACGTATCTGTAATGTGCAGTTCTGACTGCCACTACCTTGCAACATGGACCCTCCCAAAGATGAACGTGATAAAATCAATGCTTAAGTCAGACTCCATCTTGTAGGCCAGAAACCATTTTGAAGCAGCTGTGAGAAAGCTGCTTGTTAGGAGACAGTGAGCACCTTAGTACCCAACCGTGCAATGGCTGAGCTTTAAGCTATGTTAAGCTATGCTGGTACCGAGGTCTCTCAGAGTAACAAGCTGTATGCGTAAAACTCCAGTTGGGACAATTGCATCAGCAGGGAAGTCATTGTCCAGAAACTTTGTCCAAGTCTCTGGTTGGGCAAGAGTTACCTTCAAGGTATAAAAACGCCTGTTCCTAGGATGGGGTGAGCTGCCCCTTGTCACTCCATCATGGATGTTCATTCCTATGACTGCTGGTACAACAGGTAGAAGATTGTCCTTTGTCTATGATCAGACAAGGACCAGGGGAGTGTTAGGAATAAGGAATAAGCAACTCTAGGAGTTCAGTTTTATTGTTTTAGCATTGTTTGTGTATTTATTTTCTCAAATAAAGTAATTAAATGCCTTTCAGTAAATTTGGTCTCTTCATTAGCTTCAAAAAGCCTTTCTGATCTGCAGTTTTCTTCCCTGCTTCAGCAACAGGTTTGCACATTCCAGTCCGCGGTTGCAGCAATTGCAGCCCAATCCCATTGGGCTTCAATGCTGCAAAAGTGCTGTAAAGTGTTTTCTGGCAGTGTGCTCATTAGCACCATGCCAGGATTCTGGTGGGAAGGAATCCCGCCCATGCCATTGGTTCTCCTGCCACCCACTGGAACAGGTAAGTCAGCAGGTAAGGGCAGGCTGGGTGGAGGGCGAGAATGGGGGTGGGGAGGCTGCGGATGCAGTGGCACTGGCATGCACCAAATCCTATCCCCCCTTCCTCCTCTTGACTTGTGCCATCAGTGCAGGTCTGAGGAGACCCACTGAAGAGTGGAAGCCTTATAGAGGTGCAAGGGGATTTAAATTCCCTTCTAATTCTGAAGCCTCTCAATCCGCCTCACCCTCACTGGAGGGTGAGGCGGTACACCAGTTTTGGGCGTGGCTGCACCAGCAGGAGAGAGGGAAGGATAGGATGGGGCTCCTTGTCAGTTAAGAGCCATCATCATAATGTTTTCCTACTCACCAATGGTTCTCTTCAGCATATCCAGCCCTTCCTGCTGTTTGTGAAAGGCACTTTGCTGCAACTTGGTTTGCAATAGCTCGGCTTCTTCAGATTTCATCTCCCATTGCTGCTTCAGCTGACGAAACCTTAACAGAGAATCATTTTTGAAATGTTTCTGTTCTTCATTTCAACACTTTATAGTTACCTTCAATAGCAATTAACTAGGCATCAGGAATTTCTAAATCAATATCATTATATTTAAAAAATCCCCTAACAAGCATTTTTTAAAAATGTTGCGAAGCTTTTGCTACGAAACCATGTCATTTAATGGATATGAAGACAGCGTCACAGCAGCTACAGTACCTTTCAGAACAAATATCAGTAGAAATATAACCTAAACTACTTAATTATAGTCTTTAAGATTTGTATTTAGGAAAGATTCAACTCTTTCTGAAACATCCCTACAGCTCTAGTAAACTGAAGTTTCCTTCTACTCCAAGTTTACATACAAGGAAAATAATTTGTCAGTACTTTTCTGCAGTCCCCCGGAGACTTGCCAGCTCCTCTGCTATTATTTGTAGCTCAGCCTCTTTGGCTTTTAACTCCTCCTGCACAACTTTCACCTCTTGAAGCTTGGACAAAACTGATGCAGACTGTGATCGTGCACCTGGCTCATAAAAGAAGAGAGATCAAAATAGTTCTTTGAATTTGCACACAAGGGATACAACGTTAATTGGTTAACCCGCAGCAATGCACATTAATCAGAGCCATGTCTGCTTCCTCTGTTCTGTGCTGGCTGTGATCACTTGCTAAGACTCAACAAGTGATCCACACATATTCATGAACACACATATTCATGTGGAGTAAATCTACCACAGGGATTTAACAGGAAGGCTATCACCACCCAACTCTATTAGAATGAGAATAATGCAGGTTAGAAGGATGGATTGGTTCACATGGCACGTACAAAAAGACAAAGCTATTTGGTTGCTAAAGGAAGGGAAAGAAGGCAATTTCAGCATATCAGAAAAGCTAATATATTCTTCAGCATAACAGTAAAAACATAGAATGTATAGTACAAAGCAAGACTGTGCCGTTACCTCCACTCAGAGTGCCCTGAGGATCAAAGGTGTCTCCACCAAGAGTGACCGTCTTTGTCATTATTCTTTTGTCAAAAGTGACTTTTTTGGCATTGTCCATATTATCACAAACCAGCGTGCCACCAAAGACATATTCCATCGCCTTCTGAACTTCAGATTCATATCCCACCAGAGTAAGGGCCAAATGGACATTATCATCACCAACCTAACATTCAAAGAAAAAGCATTAACACTGTACAAAGAGAAAACTCCCTGCTGCTCAGCTAGGTGTGATGACATCTGAACAATGAGCAAAGTCAATTATCCCAGTCTCAGGATAAGACAGTCTGGTATAGAGGTATTATTCAAGGGAGCAGATATAAACTGTAAAATCTATGGAAAGAAAAATCAGTTATTACACTAACTTGATATCCATTGTATATACACACATGACTGACTTTAAGGGATTGGCAAATAAATAAATAGATCAACAGACCCAAAACCCGTAACTACCAAACTCTATAAGAAAGCAGCATACCAGGTTTTTGGCAACTTTGATGGCTTCTTTCCCAACACATCTTGCTGAAATTTTGTTCAAGGGAATGATGGTATATCGACGCTTTAGTTCACCCTTTTCTAGTAGCTTTTTGCCAGTAACCTAACACAGAGGGGGTAAAAAAGGGTTTGAACATTCCAGACTCAAGTGCTAATCCACTCCATGCACACCAAGAGATGCTATCTCTGAATGTGTCAAAACCTTTGCAAGCAGGGATACTGAGAAGAGCCAGGACTGGCTGCATATCTGTGTTTGACGGCAAACCCACAGTGTGCAGGAAGCCCAACAAGGCTGTGTGCTTCACAAGAAGTCAACGAGAAACATACCTCAGTGTCTACCACAACGTTGTAGAGGCGACCCCCAGCAACCACCTCTAGCGCTGTTGCTGTGGAGACATCTTTCACAGTGATCAGAGAGGCAACAAGCCCCTTCACATGGTCTGGATTCCAGTTTTTTTCTGGATCTCTGAAAGTGATCGGTCATTGGTTAGTAACAATTCAGTTGCTGGGGAATTAATAGTTTGATTTGACAAGTCATGTTCACCTAGTATAATATAGTAAGTGTATATGGCCGGCCACACACACACACACACACACACACACACACACACACACACACAGAGCCATTTTTAGGAGTACAAGCAGACTCAAGATGCTGCTTTAGATGTACCCAGTTAACAATACCCCATTTCCAGCTTTTGTTGCAGTTCTGTAAGATTATGCTGAAAAGTACATATTTTACCCATAAATTATAGGGGGGAAAATTTAGTGCTAAAGAACCCTCATTAAAGGAGGTTTGAAGAACTGAAGTGGAAGATCATCCTGGCCCATCACCTTAATCTTGCCAACTATTGTCTCTGGATAGGATACCTGAGACAGGTGGGTTAAGTACAACAAAGGTATCTGCTTAGAGTACGGGCATTTTTCTCTACTGCCAAAATTTTTGCCAAACTAATTGGTTCCCAACTGAAACAAAATAATCCTATCCAAAGTCAGAATGCTGGGATTCATGTCTTCTCAGCTTTTTACTTTACAAAGTAAAAGATATTTGAATGGAACAAGTTGTTCTGCAGCTTTACCGGTATTCAAAGCGTAGACTGGGGAACTTGGCCATTAAAGCTTCATAGGATTCCTTCAAGCGGTTAACCACACGGGACAATTCCCTTTGCTTTTCTAGAAGGTTCTCTTCCTTTTTGTCTAGAATGGCCAAAAAAAAATCCATATCATTCAGAATGATATGCACTGAACATCATTTAGGAGGAAATACACAGTTCATAAAATGCCAGTGAAATACAGAGGCTGGAATGTGTGAAACTATTTAGATGCCACAGTTGATCAAGATCCAATTTACATGGGACGCAAGCTATAAGCAAAGCATCTACTTAAGACACAGCCAGGCAACCCAATTCTATGCTGCCAAAACAGCTACTGCTGCATCCTGGGGCAGCCACGCCCTGCAAAGAAAAGGGAATTTTGCTGGCGGAGATGAGGATCTCTGTGTTGGGCTGCGCAGTGGTGAAGGATGCTGCCAGTCCCACTGTGTTCCACCCCCACCCAGTTCCACACTCCTGCCCCACCTGAAAAGTGTGCAACACAGGTGAGTAGTAAATTTACCACTCGCCAATGTTGTGTTGCCATACGTGCAGGACCGGGGCTGAGCCAACGCTGTTAGTAATGACTTACCGCCAGTGCTGTAGGTGCTTTATGGCACCTTTTGCGACAGCAGTGTGGGGGGATGCTTGTACTGCCTGCGCTGTAGAGCTCAGGATTGGGCCCTCAGTCTCATGGAAAGTCATCAATCTTCTGCTCATATATGTGCAACATTAGTACACCTGCACTTTACCCCACCTTGGTGCATATCTTGGTTTCCTCAGGCCTTATCATTCCCCATTAGTGTGCTATTTGCTTTCCATCTGATATTGCAGTAAACCTCACATACAGATCTCTGGCCGTGTGAAGGAAACCTTTTCATGTTGAATTTTACATATACTGTACTGCTGTGTTTGCCAAGAAGAGGTGGTATCTTCTATACAAGCCATTAACTTCGCAAGTTCTTTCCCCATTCCAAGCTTTACTCGCTCTGCAACAATCCAATCCTACATCATTCAACCCACTAAACAAACCTTCATAGTTGAGCTTTTTCATTTCACTTTCTAGTTTCTCTTTCTGTTTTTTGACAGCTTCAAATGCATCTTGATCTTTCTTATAGCCACTATCCATTTTTTTAACTTCAGCTTGTTTGGTTTTTAGTTCTTGATGAGCATGTTTCAGCTTCATCTGAGCCTGGAAAGAAAATATGGGACAAGTGTAGGATGAGATTGATACAGACCAGGGTTTATTTTTGCATATTAACATGAAATAATTACTCTAGTTCTTTATAACAGAACCTATTGCAAAGTTAACCTATTTGGATTTATAGTTCTAATCATTGAATGGAGAATGCATAGATCATGTCAAAGCAATTGTTTCAACAAAACAATTGTTACAATAATGAGATAAAATGACAAGCAAACTTGTCACTGAAGAGCAGAGATAAAAACTTGCTGTCTTCAGAAACCACCTCTAATGCATTCTTCACAGCGAAACACACTTGCATCAGAAATAAAGCAGCAGATAAAGCCAGATAGATCTTTCTACCTTTTAAACTTCTATGCTCTCTCAGTGCTTTGAATTCAGTAAAACATTCTTTCCAAAGAGCTAAAATGGTATTTTGGGAAGCAAGTTAAATTGGAAAGATAATTGGAACCTTGACTAATGTTAGCCCATAGGCAGAACTCAGCTTCAGTAAAGCTATGCTTATCACTAGTATGGATACCTTTTAATATTTCTAAAGGGAGCTCTTCCATTGCTTCTTTGTCCTGACAGGTCTCCATGTCACTCAGGTTTTCAACATAAGGCACAATTCTAACCTCCTTAACGCTGCAAAAGCCTCCAGCTGAATACAAGGGCATAATGTTGTGCTTTCACTAAGTAACACAGACCTCCTTTCAAATAGTTTTGAACCCAGCCTGAATTCCATCTAACTCAAATGCTTACATATGACTGATGATTTGGGTTGGTCCAAAACAACAGTACACTTACAGAGAAGTTAGGTTCTGAAGGTTCTATTTGTAACTTGAAACCTACATAGACTGGAGCAGCTGGTTCTTGCCGGTCTAGCACTACCACACCTGCGCAAAAGTGCCAACACACTGCCCATATCTCGGACGTCCATAACTCAGGAAGCATGTGTATTACTTGGCTGACCCTATGAATGTTATAACTTTTAAGGGACTAAAAGCATAACGTTATGCACGTCCATGGAAAAGTATGTTTCACGAGCTCAATAGAACTTACTCTAGGTAAGTGGTTTAGCCAAGGCTGCATTCTATGTGCACTTGCCTGCTCTTGTGAATACTATGGGATATACTTCTGAATAGACATGCATAGGATTGCACTGTAACCCAACCATCTCATTTGAATACAGACTGAAAACATCTGCTCTTCTCCAAGGTGAAACACTTGGCTGGCATTTTATCACTCCTTTAGATCGGGGTCTCCAAAGTTTTCCGTATGAGGACTACATCATATATTGTACACATTTTTGCGGGCAGAAAAATCAGCTTTGTAAATGAATGGGTTTTATTTGGATCTTTTTTGTATTGGCATATATTCAGAACAAAAGAGAAATGTGACAATTACAAAGAATCCATGCTGTGCTTGAACTGATAAATGATATATAATTAATTAGCAAACAAATTAGCAATAAAAATATTTTAAGTTGCTGCGAGCCAGATAAAACCTAGCCGGGGGGGGGGAGCAGATGTTGCCTCCAGGGTGTAGTTTGGAGACCCCTGCCTTGGGTCATAGTGAAACTCATGGTTTAATGAATCTCCACAGCAAGGATGGCAACAGCCATCAAGCATGCCTCTGAACCGTTTCATCATTACCCGAGATATGGAGGGTACAATCAAGAGCAGCATCTCTACTATTCAAAGAGACTACAGTGAGCCACAGGAGATGTTTTCTATATCAGATTCAAATAATGTTTATAGACCAAGTTGTGCTTTGCCCCACAAGAAAGGAAGTGTACAGGGTTATATACATTGGCCCAGGTCAAAGGACATGTAGAATCGTAGTTTAATCCTCATTCCACACAAAGTGGCTTGTTGCAGCCACTGGGTTTGGGCATTGCAGCAAGCCCTGTACTGGCTTGTTCTCAACCCGAACCAGAAGCTTACAACTTCCTCAGTTTGTGTGTGATGGGGGAAAAGGAGTGCGTGAGCTTGAGAACACTTTCTGGATTAAACCTTGGCTCTGTGTGAGGCCTGAACCAGGCTACTCTGTCTGGAACTGCAGCATTGTTAATCTGCTGTACCTTAAAACAGTGGAATCTAAAAATTAATAAATGTTACTATTGGTAGAGCATTTGTGGACCAGTCTCTACAACATCATTTGCAAGCCCTCCAAAACACATGCCACAACAGTCTTAAGACAATCTAAGACACTTCGTTTGACGATGCACATTCAGTGTTGTTACCTGTTTAGCTTCCGTTTCTGCTTTGCTTATATTGTTCTTGCACGCCATCACCTGGCCAGCAAGAGTAGCATCTTCCCCATCTTCGCTGCTAGACAGACCAGCAGACACAGCATTGAAATGTTGCTGTGCAGCAGCCAAAGCCTCTGTATCTTTCTTATTTGCCTCCTGAAGGGCACTCAATGCATCCGTTATCTTCTTTACTTCTTTTTCCTTCGCCACCAAAGCTTTAGAATCCTACAACAGAAGGTTTTTCTTTCAGAATTAGAACCATCAGTTTTACTATTTTACATGAATTTAAGAAGCCCAAACACATAAAAAGCCCCCCAAATTGGACTTAGAGCAAATAGCACAGTAGCATACCTATTCCACCCTCCCAAAGGGAGAAACAGCTTTTTGCCTAATCTGGAGCAGTCTCAATTACTACACAGTTCTGTGTACCCAAGGGGGCTTTCAGTTCATGTTTCCTAAAATAGCAGCCTCCAATTCTTTATGGCAAACCATTGGATATGCTCAAGCCTACAGACATGCTTGAAGTAGCTCCTTGAATCCCAGCTCTTGCAGACCCTAAGTAAGCCCCACTGGCTTCAACAGGGATATCTAAGAATACATATTTAGGCCTTTAGCTTTAAAAGGGCAACAGAAATAGCATCAAGCAATGAAAACAATCCCTTCATTTTCTGTACTTTATCACCCTCAGTTTTGCATATTAGTTTTTAAATTATTGTCTTGAGGAAACACTGTTTCTCAGCCCATGCAAAGACACCAATGAAAGATGCTTAGGATTGTCTGATGGTTACAGGTAGTACAAGTTATTTACCCATCTTCTTTTGACGCATCTTCTACAGCACAAAGAAGAAAACCTAAGGGCAACTTTATAGGTACCACTTTGATGCATTCACTATGTAAAAGCTGCAGCATGGACAGTGATATACAACACCTTTTTTTGCAGCATGTGCATGCTGAAAGTTGAAAGTGCATGCTGTGGTTGACCCTGCCTCTCAGAAGGAGGAATGGTATTTTTCTTTTCTGTGTAGTTAGCTACACTATATCCAGGTGCGCATATTTTAGCTTTAATGTGTGAAGCAGGCCTAGTTTCATTCCTATGTGTAGATTGTACTTCACCTTTAAAAATGCTTTTATGGGTGTTCCAACAGAAGTGCTTAGCATAGTGCGTGCAGTAAAACATACTCAAAGGCAGATGAGTAGTGCATATGAGAATATTGAGAGGAACAAAGGGGGAAAATTAAACCAAAAGATTTTCCATATAGTTCTTATTACTTACGTCTTCCATGCTTTTAATCAGCTCTTTATGCTTTTTTTCTTCACTTTGCAAATTTTGCTTTTTGATATCAAGGGTACTTTGTACTTTGGTATCAGTTCTCTGAACCTCAGCAAGAGCTTCTTCCAGTGAATGAAGCACACCACCAAATTCCTACGGACAATTTTAGAAGTCAATTTCAGTCTTTATGAAAGTGTTCCAAACAACAGTCAATATGCCTGCAAGAGAGTCCTCAAAAGCTATCCTGGCATGAGTAGTGGAGAAAGAATAGGTTGTATTTAAGGAACCTGCAACCTTTGCTCTGGGAGTCCCCCAAAAACCCATCCCTGAAGACTAGTAATGAATAGGTACCTTATTTGTTAATAGGCAGCCTAGCCTTTTGGAACACGCTACAAACATCTTCCATTTAAGTCATAAAAATTGACCCATTTACTTACTTTCGGCCAAATATGCTAAATGTTCACAAATCATGTTTTAACACATAATCTAACATGGATCACTGATTTAAACTATAAAAAGTGATGCTCTTAGCTACAAAAAGCAGCTTTAGATGTGGCATTATCTCCAACTTAGCCAGACAACTAAACTTCCTCAACCTCAATGATCCAGGATCTGTTAAATGGAAGAGCCAGGGAGTGATGAGCTATGGCAGAAGAGTCGTTCTGCTAATCAGATGGTGAATCAACTGCTAATCCTTCAAATGAATGAAATAAATTCTTAATCATTAATGGCAATAAGTAAGCCGTTGTAAGCTGCCTTGGGCAGAAAGGCGGGATATAAATTAAATAAATAAATAATAAGTACTCAATATGATATGCTCTACCCAGGGAATTCCTATGTTTCATCCACAGACAAACATGATTCTTATTTCTTGCGTTAGCACATTACTAAAAAAAGTTTAACCAGTCTTACTTGATCCCTTTTCTTTTCCATTTCTGCTATTTCTTGGCCAAGTTCCTTCACCTTCTTCTCATTTTCAGCTATCTGTCCTTGAAGTTTCACAATATTGCCCTCCATTTCCTTCAGCACATCAGCAGACTGTACCTTGATTTCTTCAGCTAACACAAACTGATACGCAACATACAGACGACTCAGGTGTTCTATCTCGCGCATGACTTTTTGGTACTCCAAATACGAGGATCGTTCCTGGAAAGGACAACCAGTAAGAAAAATTGTCATTCAAAGCTATGATTGTACATTGTAAGAAGAAAACCATTTCCTGGTATTGATATGTGAAAGCACTAACACCAACCACATTAGTCTTTATTTCAAAGAATATGCTTCCCACTGCTGCACTCAACAACTGCCTCTCCTCTAGGCTCTATTCCTCCCATGCATTTCAGCAACTCTGTTCCTTTAACGCAGAGATCTGTACTAAAATTGTCAAGGCACACCACCATCTTTTTGACAATTGACAAGGCATACTGTGCTGCCAGTGGGGAACTCACTCTCCCAATGGCCCTACTGACCCTCCCCCAAATTCCCCTGGCATGCCTGCAGACCATTCGCGGCACACCGATGTGCCCCAGCACAGTGGTTGAAAATGGCTGCTTTGGAGTCATTCCATGCTGTGCTCTGCACAGAGGACCACACAGTTGCACCCTTCGAATCAATTTGCATAATGATTAAATGATATCAAAACCACAAATAAGATTTTAAAAAATTAATCTTAGCCAAAACTGTCTTCCCTCCCCCCCACAAATTAAAATTTTCATAAACTTATCACTTCATCTTTTGAAACAAGTTTGAAGGGACTGGTTCACTTAAAAGGGAATTACCTCTTTCAGTTTCTGCAACGTAGGAGTGATTTCTTCCATCAAAATCTGTAAATGAAAGAACAGAATATCCTTCATTTTGCATTTCACAATGACTATTTCACATCATGCTTTGCACAGAAGACACAATTATGATGGACGTTATTAAAAGTTAAGGTGGTTTAATAAAACAAGTAACACTACTTTCTTTATGTTTTGTGGAAGAAAATGAGCCCAGAGTCACAGTGTATTTCTCTTAAACAGTTTATTTCTCACATCTACTTGGAGAAACTTTCGCAGCTACCCTACTTTGGCACAGCTACAATATAAACCACACAAACAGAAGTGAGCCATTGCAAAAATCTAATACCGTGCAAATTTCTTTAAGTTTTGCCTCTTTTTTCTCTATGGTTTTCTGGGCAGCTATTTTCTTGCATTCATACATCCTTGTTCCAGCTGCTTCCTCAATCATAGCCAAAATCTAAAACAACAAGAAAACGCGTTGTAATTTCAGGCCACATAGAATAATGCCAAAAAGTTTGAAGAGTATTTAAACAAGGAGGACAACACTCTGCTATGCTTACCTCTGGAGGCTTCATATTTAGAACTTTGGTAATTCGACCCTAAAAGCAGAGGCAAAATAGTGCGATTATTGACCAATATCTTATCTCTTAGACTTGATTTGATGAACCACTGATTTAATGTTAGCTAACTGTGGGGCAGGGCACTTGAAGAGTAGGTTCATCAAGTTATGGGGGGGGGAGAAGATAAGAATTGAGGAACGTTATAGGGAAGGATGAGAACCTGAACCTAGTCTTTTGTCCCCACTAGCCAAGGCTTGGGTGGATTGAATATCCCTGACAGAGGACCTTCACTGATCTCAACACTGGGTTTATGGAGATGACCATAAGAGTATCTAATCACATTAGAGAAGATTAGGAAAGAAGGGAGCCGAGGCAGGAATGCTCTTTGTTTTTGGCTTTTCTGTGCTTGGTGTTAGAAGGGAATCTACTCCCCTCTTATGCTGATTAATATTGTAACGTACCCCCATTCACAGAACTTAACATACAATCATAAGCTATATATCCACAACCGCAAGCATGGTATGGTCACATGATGGGGAAAGACACACAAAACTAGAGTGGAGCAGTTCAAACATTTCTCAAAATGTTTGAACTGCTCCACTCTGAACTTGCTGTAGTTTTGTGTGGCTTTCCCCATCATGCGATCATATTTAAAACAATAAATGAATGTTTGAAAAACGGATGAATATTGGATTAAATAATAAAGTTTTGAGTTTAGTAGCTTTGTGGTTAAAATCTTGCATTTAGTTCTATAAAAGTTTTGGTCCCACTACCGTCAGCTAAAACTGTATTTCCCTTGTTTAGGTAAAATTAGCAATAAACATTATACCAACTATTTACAAACATGTGCTTTTTGAAGATCAACAATGTGCCATTCTTTTTGCAAAACAGAATGTACTTTCAAGTTTGAGAGTGGGCAACTGTAGCATAGTAATAGGTGAACACTTATAGCTACTTATTCAAAATGACTTCCTTCCATTCCCATTGGAAATATGCAAAAAAGTAGTATCAATTTCAATGTTGCTTAATTCTAAGTAGAATAAACATATTAGCTAATGGAGCAAATAGCTAATTCAATTCTCGGAATTTCCTAGGATAAAGCATCCTCATACATTTGAACTGAGCAATAGAAGAACTTGTGAATTCCAGTATTCCAGAAAATGCTTAAGGTCAAAATAAGTCGCAACCTTATTTTGTTTACAGCAAAAACTGAGGGGATGAGGGGGTTAACAAGGAGTTTTTAAAGTTTGACTCTATATCTGCAGACCCACAATCTCAAATAGTCAACACAATAGAAAGGAAGGGAAGAAAGAAAATTGGGACCAGCACCACAAACAAATGTATATAGTACTCTACCTGCATAATAAGAAAATGAGGATTATTGACATTCAGTCCAACGGAACAGAAGAGATCCTGTACTCTGGTATTATTTGCATTGACTCCATTGATTAGATATTTGTTTCTGCCTCCTATCACCACCTTGAGAAGGAAGAAACAAGATATAGTTCTTTCCAGCTGACTATTGTACTACTCAGATATACCACTGGCACATGCAGCTTGATGTACAAGACCCCACTCCCTGCTTACAAGACATACAGACCCTGCTTGTATCCAACCCTGGCTCACCTGCCTCGTGACTGTAATCTCATCATGATTCTCAAATCCCAGTGGACTTTGCTTCTTATCAAAATTATCAAAGGTGATTGATACGTTAGCTTTAGTAATCCCAGCCTGGCCATTTTTGTAAACAAGATCTTGCAAGTTGGAAGCCCGCACCTGAAAATGTTTGAAGAACTCATTCAATAGAAGCAACAGCATTTTAGGGTTACATAAAAAAATTGCAGGGCCAGCACAAGACCCCCCAACACCTGAGGCAGCTTGCTCCTGAGCTGCCTCCATCCCCCCAAATGCTACTTCTGCATGCACAATTCCCATGGATGTGGGGGGAAGGAAGCACATTCTTCCCTTTACTTATCAGGAACGCAGCATGCAGTATCCCTGCTTCACACACACAGAAGGAAACAAAGTAAGATTCAACCTCTTGCACCAGTGCAACATCAGGATCTGTTATTTCCATTCCCCACAGAATGAACTTGTATCATTTGCAAATCATAAATCTGCAGTTACAAGTTACAGTTGTGTTCTCACTACTCATTTCTGTGAAACTGGGTTCTGAAATAAGATTGTTTTGCTTAAATAAATTGGTAAGGTACTACAAGACTTACACTGCAATCTTATATGCACTTACCCAGAAGTAGTGTTTAGTGGGATATATCCCCAGGGAAGTGTGCATAGGATTGCAGTCTCATTTTGTTTTTATTGCAATAACAACAATAAACTGCGCCTTTGATGATTAAGGAGCAAACATTTGTCTTTTTTAAAAAACAGACTTTGTTTCCAGCATGAATCATTATCCTTACTTCATTCATCCCCATATGATTAAATAAAATAGTTGTTTAACTTTATTGAGGTAAAATTGAAATTAAAGGGATCGATTCCAAAGCTGAGAGTCCAACTTCTCCCTGGTCCAAACCCTAACACCATCCACAGAACCGACTGTTTTATGCTGCAGTAATTACAGGTTAATATTATAAATTTTGAATATAATCAGGACTTTAAGATTATCTAACACTTACCTTGAAGCAAAAAAAAACAAACCCAAAACCACACTACACAATATTTTATAGTAAGCCAAAGGCTCATCAGAAAATAACATGGCTACTACTGGATAGAAGTGTTGATGGCAGTAGATGTATACTGTACATATAGTACGTACCTGCGATAGGTTTGTGATACCCAATAAGAAACAGATGGAGTCCAGGATATTGGACTTGCCACTTCCATTTAAACCAGTAATTGCATTGAACAGTGGGTCGAAATCATTAACCTCTGTCCTCTGAGCATAAGACTTGAACCCATCCAGAACAATTGATTTGATATACATCTTAATTGGTCTTCGTGGAGATTCCAAGCAAACCTATTTTAAAACAGCAAAGTATGTCCAGCTTATGATTTTGTGAGTAACAAAACACATATATTTTATAAAATCTATTGGTCACCAATCCAGCAGGTGCAGATCATGACCTAGGCTGCAATGACTTATTTGGAATCAGGTCCCATCATGATTTCTAATCAAGATTTCTTTATAGAAATCATGCATCTCATATTCTAAACATGTCATGGATGGACATCCCCTGTGTGTGGTGGTGGTGGAAATATGGGATCAAAACTGCATACCATTCTTTACAGCCCCTATTCCTACCGTATTCCATTCTTTCTTACAAAGGAACCTTTGCCTTTATAGGTTGCTTCTCTGTAAGTCCAAGCTTCCCAGTCACTAACCCCAACTTAAAGAGTACAGGCATGCCCCAGTATCTGCTGGAGTTCCGTTCCAGACCCCACCGTGGACTCCTGAAACCATGGATACCAGGGAAATCTTTTTAAAGATAGGGGAACATCAGTGGTTTGGCTGCAACAAGGTGAAAAAAAAGATTTGTTTAATGTTCCTCTATCTTTTTAATAGATGTGCCAGTATCCATGGATACTAAATCAGTGGATACGAGGGCACGTCTGTAATACCCTTAAGGTAGTGCTTCCCAAAGTAGTGGGTCATAACCCACCACCCCTGGGAAGCACTGCCCTACACTTCTTTAAGGGGCAGGGAGAAGGGGAAGGCAGTAACACAATTCCCAGGGCCCGGGCCAAAGATGCTTGATTTACATGCATGCCTTACAGCATTGCCTCTGGGGTGTGTGGGGAGCCCTGGAGATACTCCCGCAGGGCTCCCCAAGACTCACAACTTGTTAAAATGCAATTGCAACCCACTTCTGGGTCACAATTGCATTTTTAACAAATTGTGAATCTTGGGGAGCCCTGCAGGGGTGTCCCCACACACCCCGGAGGCCAGTACTGCAAGGAATAAGTATAAATCAAGCCCTTTTGGCCAAGTCAGCCGTGTGATCCTGGGGATCACGTTGCTGCCTTTGCCCAGCCCCTGCAACAACTTACAAGGTTCCTAACTCCCTCATAGGAATTTTGGAACCACTGCCTTAGGGTATTCCCTGTATGCAGCATTCAAAGCTTATGATATAAGAGGAAAGGGGAGCACAGTTGGTAAGTTTAAACTTTCCTAAAAACCAATAATTACAAAAAAGATATTGATCTGAAAGACTAAGAATGGCACAAGCTATTCAGTTAATATTTTGACCTGTGTGGGCAATACAGAATTGCAACAAAGAATTCCTTGCAAAGGGAATCCCATATCAGTAGTAAACGTCCGTAACCCAACCAAAGTTGGGGGGCAAATCAGTAAGCATATGCCTCTGAACATTCCTAGATTTTATCCATCAGCTGCTTTATTACAAATCTTGCTCTTCTCAATTTTCTTCTCCAGTTTAAAAAAAGTCATGAAACCAAGAGACTGCAATTTGTATCCCTACATACTTACCTAAGAGTAATGTAAGATCAGAGTACATACTTATAATGCTGCTTCAGCAAACACAATTTTGCTATAATTAATAGAAGTGAAAATGCAACATATGCATATGCATCATAAAGGGCCTGATATGGAGAACATGGTCTAGCTTCATTCTTGTACATTCTCTGTGCTCCCGTTAAATGTTTCATGTTGTTGTTGCTTTAATGTGTTTTACTTATTGTGGTTACATTGTATTTTGTTGTTCTCTGCAAGCCGCCTTGGGCATTTGCTTCGGCATGGGAAAGGTGGGGAAAAGTATACATTCTCCAAATAAATAAATAGCCCTGATCACTCTTAACTGGGAGCACAGCTCACTGAACTCTGTGGAACTGACACCACAATCCTATTTTCAATGGGACTCCTCCCAGGTGGAGAGGTGCGCCCTTAACTAAATCTAGGTAAATCTATGGACTTGTTGCCTTACTACTGAAGTGACGGAACACACACAATTGGAGGAGGAGTCAATTTTATCCTGCATAGAGAGTATCGTCTCTAGAAGTAACATGGACTCATAGCTCAAGCCTGTCATGCTTATATATAAATAACGCACACAAAGCCGCCGCGCAGTTCCCAAAAATCGTACCTACGCCTTGAGCTCCCAACCGCTGCTTACAGCTTCCTCGTCTCCTTCCTCCTTCACTTGAATTTTGGCGCGGGTGAAGCAAAAAGACCCTTGCCCTCTTCGTCAACGTTCCGTCAAGGGCTGGCTTGCGCGCCGCCTGCTTTATTTTAAAGTTGTTGATTTCTATTCAGGCGTTTGGAAAAGACTCCTATAACCGTCAAAGCCCCCTGCTTCTCCCGAAGAAGCTTTTATGGCAGGAGGCGGCATGACGTCATTTTCTTGAAGCCACCTCGAATCAACAAATATGGCTGACGCAGATCATCGCCGCGAAGGAGGATTGCCGCGAATTCACGAATAAAAATCTCTCTGCACGCGCGTGAAAGTTAATTTCAACCTCTTTAAGCATGCCTGCGTGTTCTGCATACGGGTGTGCGAATCGCTGAATGAAAAATGGGATTTAATTTCCACGGAAAGGTTCATGTATTCACATTACATCGGTTCAATAAAACTACCGTTAATTGAAACAGTGAGTGCTTTTTTTTTGAAGCTGTGTAATTTCTTGTTGTTCCTAGCAGTCTTATTCACCATTTTCTGACACCCACTGTTGATGGTCTAGAACAGTGGTTCTCAACCTTTTTTCCACCGGGACCCCCTTTTTATTATGACAGCCTGTTGGGACCCCCAACCATAAAATTATTTTCATAGCTACTTCATAACTGTAATTTTGCTACTGTTATGAATCGTAATGTAAATATCTGATATGCAGGGGGCATCCACTAAAATTGAGGTTTGGGAGAGTTAAAACAGAGAAAAGGAAGTACTTTTTTACCCAGCGGGTAGTTAATCTGTGGAACTCATTGCCGCAGGAGGTGCCTCTCTGAGGCACCTGGTGGGCCGCTGTGAGATACAGGAAGCTGGACTAGATGGGCCTTTGGCCTGATCCAGCAGGGCTCTTCTTATGTTCCCTTCCTCCTGCTGTTAGCCCTTCTTGAATGATTGCAGCCCAGACCCAGAAATTTAGCAGCAGGCAAGACAGCAAGGAACACCTTGAATAATGCAACTGTCTGCACTGCCTGTGTAAGAATCTCTGCAGGGCAAACATTTGGGGCTTCTCTTACCAGTTTAGTTGCTTTGGGGGGTTGTCGTTGTTGTCCTCAGCAACTTCTGAGCAGAAAACAGAGCGCTGAAAACAACCAGTGCTTTTTTTGGAAAAAAAAAAAAGTGCAGGAACGCACACGTCATGACGTCACAACGTTGCGGGGTGTGGCTTCTGTCCAGAAGCCAAGCCCTGCCTCCTTGTATTGCCGGTAGGGCACTTTAAAGAAAAAAAGCCCTGAGAAACAGTATTCACAAAGGCCACAGAACTATTTCAGCTAAAAAACACACAAATAAGCAATTTTCTCATAAGATGAAAAGTGTTCTGCTCATGCAAAACTGTTGGAACAATTCCCCCCTTTTTCTGGGCTCAATAACACCACAACATACCTAGAACTGCTGACTGCACTGACAGTGGAGGTTTTTGGCTTTTTAATAAACCACACATACTTTAGAAATAGAGCACTGTCATTTTTGAGGCTGCCCCACTCCTCTGTCTTGGTTGGCATTGAGGCTGCAATCCTATACACACTTTCCTGGGAGTAAGCCCCATTGGATACAATGGGACTTACTTTTGAGTAGATATGCATAGGATTGTGCTCTAAGGCACTTAAGCTCAGAAATTCACAAATTCCTAGCTTTTCATTTATGGATTCTTCTCTCATTTTTGCACTTCTGTGCGTGCGTGCATGCGTGCGTGCGTGAGAGAGAGAGCGAGAGCGAGAGAGAGAGAGAGAGAGAGAGATACAAATTCATATCTTCTTATTTCAGAGGGAGAACAGAGGAAGCAAAGATTGCAATTGAGACAATGACTGAAACACGGGGGGGGGGCAGTTTTCCAACTCTGGGAGAGGAGGCAAGAAACCAAACTAGCAGGGGAGAAGACAGAACTCAAAAGGATATTGCAGAACAGGGAAAGGGAAAGAGCCAGCTGGCAGCCCCTTTAAGAAAAGCTCTCCGCAGCCGCAGCCCCCTCCAGAAGTGCTTCCCTCTCCAGCTTTCCAGTGCTCACCTCAGGCCATGGAGGTTCTCCATGCAGGCAGCTGCATCCAGGACTAGCCACAAATGTGTGCACGCTGTTGCAGCCCACCACGAGGCTGCACAAACTGGCTACACGCGGGCACCTTACTGGGCCTGCGCGTCCAAACTCTCCCTGGTCTTTTGGCTGAAGTGCTGCTGCCGGCTAATGCAAATGAGAGACTGGGGGGACCTTGCATTGATTGCAGGAGCCAATGGAGAAGTAAGAAGGGCAAGGAGGAGGTGGAAGAGTTTGAGGCTAGGGACAGGGCTCAGCTTGGAAGACAACAGCTGCTGGCAGCAGCTGCTGGCTGGTGAAGGCCGTCCGGGGCCGCCGGCACTTGCCCAGCAGGTTGGACTGCGCCTGGGCTGTTGGGGGGGCACAAGAAGAAGAAGAGGGGCTGGTGAGGGGGGAGCTGGCCCAGCCCAGTCACCCGCCTCCGAGGCAGGGAGGGAGGGAGAGAGGGACGGAGGAGCCTGCCTGCTGCCCGCACAGGCTCTGCAGCGGCCTCACCAACCCGGCGCAGGAGAACCCCAGGTGTGGCTGGGTGTGGAGGGGGCAGAGCAACCCCAGCCCCAAGACTGAGTGGGTCAAGGCCTCCGTGCCTCCAAATCGGCAGAGCTCACAAGCCGGGCAAGGCTGATGGGTTTGTTTGTCCTCCACAGCCAGGGCAGCCTCGAATCCTTCAGGGCAGCAATTTGTGCCCGGCCCAGCTCCGGCCACCCACGGCTGCCTCTCACAGCTCCTCCGCTCCTGATATGTGGCAACAGGCTTTACTCCCCCCTGAACCCACCAGCATCAGGCCTGACACCATCAGAAAAGAGATGTGTTCCCCCCCCCCGCACACGCACACTAAAAAGCCCTAAGCCTGAGAGTGAAGAAATTAATCCCTTTGGGTCTGCGGCAAACGAAGGCTGCAATCTTGTGAGCCCTTACCTGGGAGTAGGCCCCACTGAACACAGTGGGACTTACTCCTGAGTAGACGTGGCTCGGCTTGAGGTTGCCTGATGCCAAACATGGGTGGGAGGAATGACCTGAAACCGATTGTGCCCAACACTCTGGACCCCGGAAAGGTAACGCCTCGATGAGAAGCTTGCACCTGTGCAGGATGGAGGGTCTGTGGGGTCTATCTTGGGGGTGGGGGGGTCCTGCGGGGGCCGGTCTCACTGGAGCCGAGAGGGGCGATCCTGGTCCGCAGCTCCAGGCCCCCGAGCCTGGCACGGCGGCTCCCGAAGGGCTCAGCCCAGCCTTGCCGCAGAAGCCTTGCCGGGCTGCGCTCCGCTTCCGAGGAGCCAACGAGGCTGGATTTGCCCCGCAGCGCACGGGCTGGAAAGGCGGCCAGAAGCGGGCTGGGGTGGAGCGGAGGGCGCGGAGGAGGAGGCGGCGGCGGGGGGGGGGGGCTCTGTCGGGAGTTCCACCGGGGGCGTTCCCTGCAGGTCCCTGGATGGCATTCGAGCCGGGTGCGACCTCTCGGACCTGGAAGCTTAGAACCGCTTTGAAGCCCCGCGGAGGGTCGACCCGGCTGGGCAGGGCTGGGAGGGAAGCCCAGAAGCGGCTCAAGGGCCGTCACACTCCCCCCCACCCGTTCACACATGCACGCCTGTGCGACAGGGGAGGCGACGGGGCGGCTCCGCGGTCCGAGTGCTGTCTTCGGGAGTTGGGGGGGGGGGAGTTGGAAACGATGGATGTGAAATTCTCGATGAACTGCTGGACCGCAGCACAAAAGCCCCTTGCCCCCCCCCGCGTGCTTTTGGCAGGGCGCAGATCGAACAGCCGCAGGATCGCATCAAGGCCGCCTTGGCAAATATCGGCGCGATTCTCAGCGCGCTTCCTCGAAGCGGGATCTCGCCTCGGGGGCCTGGAAGGAGCGGGCGTCATCGAGCCCCCCTTCCCCCCTCTGTCTAGGTGCCAGCAGGAGCCTCCCGCTCTCTGGCCCGGCTGGAGCCCCCGCAGCCACCTCGTGGCCCCCTGGAGAGCCGAGAGGCTTCCTTCCGATGGGCGGCCTCCTGGTCGGAAACGGGGAGGCGAAGCGCTTCGGAGACTCCGAGGCAGCTTTTCGCACCCCCGCACAACTTCCCCCTTTGCTGGCTGCCGGCTGCACCAAGGAGGTCATCTAACCTCCTTGGGCTGCACACGCGCGCGGTTCCTCCCGGCTGGCGGGGACAAAAAAGGTGGCGGCCCCTTTCCGATTCGCCCTGCTAGGAATCCGGAGTCGCTCCTTTTAACCCTCAGAGTGCCGGTCAGCTGAGAGGAGAGCCTCTTCTCGACCCTCCCACTCCCGGGAGGGTCTCCTCCTCCGGGCACCGCCTCCTCCTCCCCGATTCAACCTCCGATGCGGCGACCCCTTTGATCAACCGTATCGACCCCCACGGGGGTCGCGACCCCCAGGTTGAGAACCCCTGGTCTAGAAGGTAAGAAAAAAAAAATTTTCCCCCTCCTTTTTTCCTCCTTCCCGTTTACACTTTTTTTTCCCCGCCTTCCATTTTCTACAGTAATATTTTCAAACTTCTGGACATTAACAGAATTTTTTTTTTTTAATGGGGCGGGGTGAGTGTAGAAGTTTTCAAAAATACTCTTAGTAGTCTAGAAGTAAAAAAGAATTCCTCTCATATTGACAACTACTTGTGTCATGAAGAGATTTTAATGTAATTTTCCTACTGTAATACTTATGAAATTCTGAACATTAACAGACATTCTTTTTATGGGGCATGGCCGTTTTATTTTTGCTTGTGTAGATTTCAAAAAATAAGTCTTGTCAAAATAGTGCAATCCGAGTTTAAATAGACAGCAAGTAGCATTTCGTCCGGTATGTTCAGTAATATAATTATGCGGAATTTAACCTTGTAAGTGCATATTAAATCATAATACGGTTACCAATAATGTTTCTACACGATCACATGTTTTTATTTTCGTAAGTTTTTATTTTTATTCAGTCCTAAACAGTACGAGCAAAGCAATCTGAAATGCTTGGAATGAGCAATGTTTTGAGTCACCTAACATGGCTGCTAAGCCCGCCCCCTAGCTTCACTTCGCTGCTATTAATTCTAAAGGTAGGGCGCCTCCTGTTACTAATATTACCTCCATGCTTCTCCCCTTTTTTCCTGTAACGGAGTGGGAGGCAAGGAGAGGCGGGGCGGAGAGGTTTGGCTATTAAAGGAGGCTGATGGGCGCGGGTCAGCCATTTTATTTGCCGGGAAAGGGCTGCAGGGGATGGGGTGGCAGTACTATGAGTAGTAACCATGTATGGGACTGGTGTGGTTTCAAAGCGGTGGCGTAGCCGTGTTGTTACTTCGAATAAGATCTTTTAGATGCACCTGTTTAGGGAGATTTTACTTGACGCTTCGCTGCATTTCACTATCTGCATATTTTATTCGGGTATATCCTGCGCTGACTTTCGCAGCAGGTTATGATTGTAAACTCGGGCTGTAGTAGTCTTTGTAAAAGACTTAATGTGTCACACTAACTGGATATATGGACGTACAAGACCTGGGTAAATAAAGGTTTTGGATTGAAAGCACTATCTGGGTAACAATCATAGATCGCCCAAAGTTCAGTGGGGTGGATGCTTTTGTCCTAACACCAGTTTCGCCGGAATAATAGTGCACAATTTGCTAAAAATCACTAAAAGTGCTTTTTATAGCCAACTGTTACAACCAATGGGGAGGCAGCAGGCTCTCTCCCCCCCCCCGCTCATTACGTTAAACCCTCCCTTAAGTCATGTTCTGGAATTACAAGGCACCTAATATACTCTCGTACAAAATAGATTTATCATGATTTTATGCTCAAAATGCTTCCCCATGCGCAGTATGACATAAAAGTGGGCAAAAATCACCCCTCTTTGCTCAGCCTAGGAGAGAAGATGGCCAGGTGAACATATACTAATGTTCTCCCAATGACCAAAACACCTGTGCAAAGAGATCCCTAACTGCATTCAATTGCACACGCACAGCCTCTGTGCAAGTATTAACAGAACATGTGAAGGGCTATCGCCACCCTTCTCCTTCTCCCTTGGCTGATGTGCCTTCACTCACTAAAGTTACATGGTGGAAAACAGGCTCCGTGCAGACTCTGCAAGTATATCCAGCTACGTGCGGTGAGAGTGTGGCAGGTGAGGCAGAACCAAGCAGGTTAAATAAGGACTGGAGACGACATGATATCGTTTTCTTGAAGCCATGGGCGGAACAATATGGCTGACTCAGATCATTGCCGCCAAGGAGGAGGATTGCCGCGAATTCACGAATAAAAATCTCCCTGCACGCGTGTAAAAGTTAATCTCAACGTCTTTAACAGTGCAATCTGAGTTTAAATAGACAGCAAGTAGCATTTCGTCCGGTATGTTCAGTAATATAATTACGCGGGATTAAACCTTGGAATTGCATATTAACTCATAATATGGTTACCACTGATGTTTCTACACAATCACACATTGTTATTTTGGTAAGTTTTTACTTCAGGAGTAAACTATTCAGCCCTAAACATTACGAGCAAACCAATCTGAAATGCTTGGAATAAGGATTGTTTTGAGCGTAACAACATGGCTGCTGAGCCCGCCCCTGGCTTCAGTCGGCCGCTATTAATTGTACAGGGATGTCGTCTCCAGCCATTTAACCTTCTTGGGCAGAACTGCCCTGCTGGAGTTCTTAGAACAGTGCCACCACTGCCGTGATTACGCAAACACAACGCACAGCTCTGAGCAGCTGGAGCCGGTGGGTTGGTTGTGTTTGCAGGATTACATCCACTACAGCAGCAGCAGAGGCACTTTCCCAAGAAGGAAGGCTGGACAATCTGCCTCAACTGTCACACCCTAACTGCACATTGCTGAAGCATACACATCTGGCATGTGCTTTGGCTCAGTATGTGCAAAAAGGAAGGCAAAAAGAACATGCCTACAATTCTTTATTTAATGAATTTTTACCTTGCCTTTCTGCCCCAAGGCAGCTTTGGGCCTATTAAAATTATAAGTATTATAAGTATTAAAATTATAAACATTAAAATCAGATAAAACAATAGTAAAACAATAGCATTGAAATAATTAAAATTTTATTTTATGAATTTAAATACAAAATTCAATATACGCGCCAGGAACGGCTGCAACACATTCTCTAATGGGTGAAAAATGCTCGCGGAGAAAAATGAGGCACCACTAGATGTCAGCAGTGAGCTGCATTTGCTCCCTTCCGAGCCATGTGATGCTTCCAAAGCAAAGGGGAAGTCCTTGTATTGACTCTTCTCCAGGGAGTGCGACCCCCCTGGGCCGTTCCCTTTCCCAGCGAGAGCTATGGCGGCGGCTCACGGAGGCTTGGGGAGCAGCCGGAAACTGGTGGACTGTTTCTTCGATGTAGTATCTCCATATTGTTGGTTGGGCTTTGAGGTAAGGACAGTGGAGAAGGGTAGAAGTGGAAGGTACTGCAAGTGGGCTTGGCAACTCCCCCCGCCCCCGCAAGTCAGTGTCCTGCTGGAACAGGCACTTGCATCTTAGCCCCCACAACCCACCCTTCGAAAGTGAGTCTCAATAACTCCGGTGTGAGTTCGCTGAAAGTATGTCTGGGATTGTTGCTGCAGAGCATAATCCTGTAAAGATTAACACTGTGCATGCTGCACAACGTACCTGAGAGTCCCATTGTGGGGCTTCTTAGAGCAGATGTGCCTAGGACTGCACTTTGCAGTAGTGCACTTGGCAAAGTGCACTTTGCACTTTGAAGTCAGCCCTGCTGACGTCACTGGGAGTTTCTCCTGCGTAGCTTTGAGTGTGTATGGAATTGCGGTTTCAGGTTGCCAGAAGTGCTGTGCAGTGTCGTGGTCTCATTATTCCACCAAGGTGACCAGCTTTGTGCAACGTCCTCCAGGGATGCCCCCTCCACAAGCAGCATTCCCGCTCAGGGCGCTGTGCCACTGCTGTGGCTTAGTGGGGGCGCTGTGTGTAAGGCCGACTGAGGTGTTTCCTCTCAGGCCCATGCTGACAGACGTGCGCCATCCTCCCTGACTCCGAGAGTAGTCCCAGCACGCTTTATGGTGGCCCTTCTGCTGGCCAAACTTTGCTGGCTTAGCTCATGCCGGCCTAACTCCAGTTTAGGATTGCGCTCTAAGTGTTGCCTACATGCCTGGTGATTTTTCCCCTGTGTTTTCTTTCATGCATAGTTAACCCACCCTCAAGATCACAGTGTACCAACTTAAAAAGGCTTGTGGTGGTTGCCCTATTTATCTGTTTGTCAATGTTAACTCTAGTCAGACGTTCAGAACAAAGCTCAACAAAAGGGAGGAAGAATAAGTGTGTGCTGGCTAGTCATGGCCTTGCATTGCTATCCTCAGTGGCTGCTACCCCCCCCCCCACTCTCCAGCAACTCATCACTTGTCTGCAAAAGTAAGTGCAGATTCTGTGGAGAGTTTCTGCCCATGTGCAGGAAGTATGACCACAGGGTGTGCTAGATGCTCGCCTAGTTGGCCTGTGCCTGTCCTTTCTCTCCGTGGCTACAGGCTGAAAGCCTGAGCAGGGCCTCTGTTTCTGCATAACAGTGAGATTGCAGTGAGATTATAGGTATGAATACGGTTCAAGGGTTTGCATAAGGTAGCATTTGCTCCCAGGCTGACAGTAATTTGTTTATTCATAAAAAATTGTGCAATTCTTTGTGCAGCGTTCCAGCATTAGGTTAAAGACAATGCAGATCTGAGGTAAGGTAACACACATTCCCTTATCTTGAGGAGGCCTCTGTGACTACTAATCCACTACAGGATGCAGCACATGCCCCATTGGCACAGTGCCGGAAAATTGGTTAGGATTGTGCCCTAAGTCAAGCACTCCCCCATTGCATTGATTACAGTGGGTGAGACCTGCCTGTGTATAAATATCACTAAAATGAGTGTTCTTGAAGGACTTTTCTTTGGCAGAACTCTGTCCTCTAAGGGTTTCTCTTGTTTTTAATTTAGAAAAACAAAATCTGAAACTTCAAAAATATAGGGTCAGAAATTTGATATCTAAACTCTCAAATATAAATATGTCATCTAAAATATATTCAGTGACGTACCATATGTGTTTGTGACGTGTCTTCTAATGTTTCACGCTAACACAGGTAGCCCTTTGAAGCCTGCCTTACAAAAGTTGCCCTCTGTTTGCTCAGTACTTAACTCCAGATCTCTCTCCGTGGGCATTTGAGGTGCCTGCTGATAATGCATCTTTTCTTGCCACTCCAGTGTCTCTGCCGCTACCGCCACGTCTGGAATATTGAGCTGCGTTTCCGTCCTGTTTTTCTTGGAGGCATCATGCATGGGACAGGTAAGTGTTCAGCAGTACAAACGGGTTCAGCTAAAGCTTGGATGCATTCTTGGGAGTGCGCCCAGCAATGACTTGTATTTTCCAAGGGATTCCACTTAGGAATCTTTAAACCTCCAGTTCAGAGGAGTTGGGGAAGCACTTCGCTCCATCTTTTTTCTTGCATATTTTCTCAGATGAAAGCCGATGCTGGAAAAAGAGTGGCGTCAGTTTCTAACAGCGCAATCCTACAGGCGCAACAAGCTGGCCTGCATTGTATCTAGTGCGGGTTGGAGGCCACTGGAGCCTCCATGGGAGAAGGGGACATAAGCACCAGCCAACCCCATGGGGCTGTTTGGCAAGTCTGAGCAGGTGGCAGCGGCCTGAATCAGGGCTGTGAGGCCCAGGGACAGGGGTTTGGATCCAGCATAACTGCCAGATCCAGGCTCTTCCCGTTCCCTGGGCTGTTCCACCCTCAGGAATGCCCTCCTCCTGCCCTGTTCTGTACTCTTTTAACACAAGGATGGCTGTCTTGTTGATGGAGGAATGAGAGGTGATGGAATGTATCCTGTGTCTGGCATCTAATGTGCATCTTTGGCAATAGGTAACAAGCCTCCAGCAACAGTGCCCAAGAAAGGTGAATACATGACAAAGGACATGATGCGGATGGCAAAATACTACCAAGTGCCATTACGGATCCCAAAGGATTTCTTTGATACTGTTATAAGAAAAGGTAAGAAAAATAGAGTGCTTAATGGAGGCAAAGTACACTTTTTTGGGGAGGGGAACCTGTCTACAGTTTTAGTGAAAAGGAGGAGGTGGTCTCAGCCCCTTTCTTAATTTTGTGAGGCCTCTGGCATGAGGCAAAAGGCAGGGACTCTGGATCTTGCGCCAGAAAGACAGTGCCCTTCCAGGAAGAGGAGGGGTTGTTAGTTCTGGAGAAATGCTGTTTTGTTGCTTATAGAACCTACTTCCCAGATAAAGAACCCTGTTTGCTAAGCTCAAGGGCTGTTGTCTTCTTCATATTTGAAAAGCTAACAGTGCTAGAACCTGTTGTTTTTCCTTGGGAAACGCTGCAAACTGCCGCGTCTGGTACCATTTTAATACATTCCTGATGAAATGCTCTGTGCAACAGCTTTGCATAAGCTGTGGCTGAGGTTGGTCTTTTGTCTGACAACAGTGGAGGCATCTTTCAAGAGTGGGGTTCCCTCTCCACATGACTGCAGGCTCTGATGCTTTCCATGTGCCTTGTCTTTACCAAATACAGGCTCTCTGTCTCCTATGCGTTTTGTCACAGCTGTGGATTTAACACAACCGCAGTTTGTGGAGGCTCTGTCTAGAGAACTTTGGATGCGCATTTGGTCCCGGGTGAGTGTTCACATCCAGGTGTTGCCATGCCCTTAATTTCTTCCCCGGAATGCTTATGCAAGAGAGTTGCAATGATCAGTGTAGCTCTCCTTATGGAAATGGAGATTTCCATGCAGTACAGATTGGGCATCCCTTATCCGAAGTGCTGGGGACCAGCAGTGTGTTGGATTTCTAATGTTTCTGTATCTCGGTATACCTACCTATACATACAAGATCTTAGGGATGGGGCCCACTTTTAAACACAAAACTCATTTATGTTTCATATGCACCTTATACACATAGCCTGAAGGTAATTTTGTGCATGAAACAAAGTTTGTGATTTTATGTATGTAGGCAAAAAATTAAAGTCATGTTGGTGCTCAAAAAGGTCCGTATTTCAGAAATATTTCATATTTTCAGAATTCTGGGTAAAGTGTACTCGGCTTCTAATCTTTGAACTCTACCTGCCCACTTCTGCAACGTAATTTCAGCAATTAAGACCTTACATGTTTGATATCCCTCTCCATTTTGGTGACCAAAACATATTCGTCTTTCTTGGAGATGCCATCTTTGTTTTTTTTAATCTTGTCATCCGATCTGGGTAATGCAATGAAATTTTTAATAATTTCTCTTGTCTGTGAACATTTGTAATTTGTTGCCTTCTCCTCTTTCCAGGATGAAGATATTACCCAGCCAGAGAGTATTTTGGCAGTAAGTTTCTCTTGCTCTGGTTTCCACAGTTTGCCTGCTCTTTGGCTTGTGATATAGGATGGCTTAGAGCAGACTGCTGCCCTGCCATTGGGATGGAAGGGTCTTTCTAAAATCAAAGGAGCGTGATCTGTGCCCAAGCATGCTGAATCTTTTGCTGATGGGTCTCTTATAGCTGACACTATTTGACTCCCATGTCTTGTGAATTTTCACAGTAGCTCTGGTGGAGCGCATGCTTTGTATGAAGGCAGTTCAAGTTGAATCCCTGACATCTCTAGTGAGCAGGGCTGGGAGAGGCCTCAAACTGACTGAAAAAGTCTTCCTATGAGAGCCAGAAAACCTTTGTTTTAGCTCCCATATGCTTGCCCTGTTTTTCAGCTGCAAGCAAACAACCAGATACCTCCTTGTCTGCCCCTCTTTCTCCAAGGACACAGACGGGAGGCTCTGCCAATTTAATTATCGTGAGTCCTTTTGAGCAAAGCTCTTACCTGCGTGCGCGTCCACACACACACACACACACACACACACACACGTAACAATAAAGGATTTTATTGAAAACCAAGCTACACACTACAAAGAAAAGCAAGTGCCCTCTCACCACTGAAGACAGTGGTAAGGATGAAATTGGCACTCTTAAGGGAGACAGCATACATTGAAAGTCTTCTGCCTATAGAGGAGACTCCCCAATACCACAGCACGCTGCAAGTGTCTAATGGGGTTGCTCATAATTAACTAATTGGCAGCTAATACACCGTGTTACTTAGAAAATTGCTAGCGTAAATCAGACTCCTGGTATTAAATTAAGACTGCGTTAATCAAAAGCTGCCTATATACCCCTGCTAACTGGGCAAGAGGCACTTTTTCAAGTGGTGTCCTCTTATATTTAGCAGGGGGAGAGCAATTGTCCCTTTTCACCCCAGCACAGTGTCTTTCTCGTGGCTGTTGCTGGTGGTGTTCTCCATTCCTTTAGATTGTGAGCCCTTTTGGGACAGGGAGCCATTTAACTTTAATGTTGTTATTTGCCTGTAAACCGCTTTGTGAACTTTATGTTGAAAAGCGGTATATAAATACTAGTGATTGATTGGTTGGTTGATTGATTGATATATAAATATTTGTCATAATAACATGTCAAGAGAATGCAGTGTATGAATCTTGGCATATTTTTAACATGGCACACAATGAATGGTAGATGTTCTGCACCCACATCCTTCTCTTGCCTTCCAGATGTCTTTCTCTGTCTGACTTGGGGAAATTTTGAATGTATCTTGTCAGATGTGACTGCTTCTGAAACAAGTAGAATATAGAATAGACTATCATGACAATATATATAAGTCAATAAGTCATGCCATTTGCTCTCAGCTTGGCTGAATGCCTTGTGCACCTGCTTGCCAGTTCTATTTAGACAAGTCTGTATTTGGCATTCTTGCAAAACAAACAAACACCAAAAACCCCACTCCCTTATTTCTTTGCTTTGTTGCACTTCAAAAATATTCCTGCTGAATTAAATCCCTCTTGATTGTGGAGGCCTTGGGAAGTATTATCCACTTAATCTTGACTAGAACTCATAGCATGTTTTTTTCTTTCTTTCTACTCAGGCTGCAGGGAAAGCAGGAATACCCTTAGACAAAGCCCAGAAGCTTCTGGAAATGAGCACCACGCCTGAGGTGAAGGACCGTCTGAAAGCAGTAACAGATGAAGCCATGGAATACGGGGTGAGACACCCAGTGACCCTTCAGGGCAATGCTTTGAGAACTGCTATACATCTTTCATCCCAGGCCTTACTCCAGAGGAGTTGGTAATGTGGGTAATGAAGTGCTTGAGGAGGATCCATATTCTTTTAACGCCCTGCTTAATAACTAGGTTGGCTGGCTGGGCCACCCTGAAGTCCAACCCTCAACTTACATCTTGATTGTGCCTCCCATGGCAGCAATTAAAAAAACGGTTAAAAATAATGCAAAACACAGAGGACCAAGCTATGCATTGGACACAACCGCATAACATAACTGGTTGTTTGGCCCTGGGTTGGTGTGGAATTCAATGCCAGTTCTGTCTGTGATGGCTCACTCACAGATGCAAGACATTGTTTAATGCAGGGAGCTCCAAACTCCCCAATCCTTCCCCAGTGTGCCATGAAAGACCCCTACTGCAACTTCCTGGGGTCTTCGCAGCCAGCTGCTTCTGAGATCTGCTCCAAGCAAGCTGCATTCCTGGCTTTCCACACATGGGTGCCTGGTAGAGAAGACCCCTGGGAGCGGTAGTGGGAGGCTTTTGCAATTTTCTTGTTGCGGGGAACATTTTTCTTGTAGCTGCCGTCCCCAGTTCAGAGACTGCCGGTTTAAAGCAACAAGAAATTAGTGGTGAGTAGGCCCACAGTGGGAGATCTGAGTGACTGCTTAACAAATGCATACCTGATTCACTTCCCTCAGTTCCAACCCTTAAGTAAACTTTGTGCTGGTAAGAAGCTGGCTAAATACCACAGCAGTATCAGCTGTCCAGAACATCACCTTGGTAACCAGGTGATGTTCATGCCAGCCACAAAGTTGAACTAGCCATTTTTCTTTGGAGTGTTAACCAGTCTCAGCGTATTAAACCTCATCCAGATCTCAACTGCCTCCAGACAGCACTCTTAAGACTTTGCCCCCCCCCTTGGTATTTGGAGGGGGAGTTGGATGTCATCAGCATATTTATGACACCCAGCTCTAAACTGCTAGATGACCTTTCCTGGTGGATTCATGTAGATTTAAGCATGGGGGACAAGATAGATTCCTTGGGAAACCAAGACTAGCAACTATGGTGCTGAAAAGGTATCCCCCAGCACTACCTTCTGGGCCCTGTCAGCCAAGAAGGAATGGAACCACTAAAAAACGTTGCCTCCAAGCGCTAATTTAGTCAACCTGTCCAGAAGGACACCATGATTAATGGTGTCGAAAATCTCTGAGAGGTCCAGGAGATCCAGTAGGAAAGCATACCCCTTATCTAGTTCTCAATGCAGGTCATCCACCATCCACCACCATCCTTCAGGTCATCCACAAGGTGACTCCATCCCAAAGGCTGGCTTTGAAACCAAACTTGAAAGGGATCCAGATAATCGGCTTCCTCCAAAGCTCTCCGGAAGTCAACACCTGCTTGATCACCTTGCCCAAAAAGGGAAGGTTCTATACTAGCCAGAAATTCTCCAACACGGTGGGATTGAGGGAGAGTTTCTTCAGGAGGGTGTTTATAACTGCCCCTTTCAAGATAGTTGGCAGTACACCTTCTATAAAAGATGTATTGACTACCTTCCACACCCACTCAGCCAGACCTCCCCAGGCAGGTGGAATCAATCAATCAAATAGTATTTATATACTGCTTTTCAACACAAAGTTCACAAAGCTGTTTAGTAATAATAAAGTTAAATGGTTCACAATCTAAAAATATGCAAACACCACCAGCAACAGCCACTAGAAAAGACATTGTGCTGGGATGAAGAGGGACAATTACTCTCCCCCTGCCAAATATAAGGGGAACACCACGTGAAAAGTGCCTCTTGCCCAGTAAGCAGAGGTAACCAGGGAATAAAGCAGGTCAGTCAACCACTGAATGTGCAACTATTAGACACAGAAGCCAACTTGCACATTGGAAAACTACAGATTCTTCTTCGTATGTTTCTGGAAGAATCTGGGCCTGCGATGTGTAATGTCTCTTTGTTTTTTACCTCTATTCAGGCATTTGGGGTGCCATCGTTTGTTGCTCATGTAGGTGACCAGCCTCAGCTTTTCTTTGGTGCAGATCATATAGAACTGCTGGGACACTTTTTGGGTGAGTGTGTATTATTTAGTGAGGACCAAACTCAGTGTGAGTTTTAACTGGGCCTCTGACTTGTGTCTAATTTCCTAAGACATGGCCAGCCTGAAAATCTGGGGCACTTTTAATGACTGTGAACTGCATTAATTTTGTAATCCATATAGAATGGGTGGCAGGTATAATTAAAGCCATTCTTTCTCTATAACGTGCATTGGGTCATGTATGGATTTGTTGGTCAAGGCCCCCTGTGTCACCTGAATCTGATTTGCTGTCTTTGGTACCAATTTGTTTCACAGGAGAAAAATGGTTGGGACCAGTCCCTGCATCTCCTAATCTCTAAATGAGAAATCTGAGGAACGTCTAAGCAACAGGTTGGCTGGAGATCATCTCTTTTTCTGCTTCTGCAAACTCAACACAGGCAGCTTGTCATATTGCACTCTTCAGTCTGGAATTGCGTAGCATAAAGCAACATCACCACACCAGTAAAAGTCTTGACACAGTGCAGAAAGCACAATGATCAGCTCCCCCCTTGCAATCATATCTGCCAATTACACACTAATCATTAGCGACAAATGTGTATCCAATGTGCCTTTGTCCTGTAGTGTCAGGCACATAGTGTGGATTGTGCTAGATGGAGGATTTTCAGTTGCAGAAAACATTTAGTTGATTTCCATATAATTTTCTATTACCTATTTTGTTGTGCACTTCTCCCACCACGAGTGTAGTTGTATGAGCAATATTATGTGCAAGCCATCAGCGCAGAGATCTGCAGCAGCAAGGGCCATGTTCAGGGAAAATATTTCATTGCAAAAAAAGCTGCAGATGAGCTGCACTGTGACCTGTTTACTTGAAACGACCCTGCCAATGGGATAGTGGTGCAAATCAGTTATTTCCCCTGAATCAGCAAGGTTTGGGGACAGCCGGCCTTCTCCATTGGGCTAATCTGGGTTAAAGTGATGGGTTTAAGTCAAACATTGGAGGGCTTCATGAAACATTTCAGTTATTGTCCCATTGACTTGGCAAGAAAGAGCTTGCCTGTAGTCAATCAATCAGTCAAAAAGTATTTATATACCGCTTTTCAACATGAAGTTCACAAAGCGGTTTACAGGCAAATAATAATAAAGTTGAATGGCTCCGTCCCCAAAGGGCTCACAATCTAAAAAATGCAGAACACCACCAGCAGCTGCCACTAGAAAAGACACTGCACAGGGGTGAAGAGGGACAATTGCTCTCCCCCTGTTAAACATAAGAGGAGCACCACTGGGAAAAGTGCCTCTTGCCCAGTTAGCAGGGGAGGCATTCAGTTATGAAGAAAGGGGTGGTGTTTTTTTCTTGAAGAAGGCTAAGGTGACTAAGGTCTTGGTGCCTTTTTTCCACGTTGGTGCCTTATTCCTATTCAATCTATTACTTTACTTTAGAATTGTCCTGCACTCCAGTGTGCCTTTTGATTTTTAAACTGCACTGGAGTTTCCCATCTGAACCAACGGTATAAAAGGAGCATTCAATAGGGTGGACTTGGTAATACTTTTGATTGATTTCCCATCAAATAAAATCTGTAAAGAAGTCACTGGGTGCCCTTTAGCTTGATTTGAAATGTTGCTCTCTCATTGTCACAAGTTACTTTGGGAAGAACGTGCCTTTGAAAACCCATCTTGGGCACTTTGCAGGTTGGGCCAGCTGGGATGGCCCAAGGAGCACTTGCCCCACTGGCTCACAGACCCCAGAGATCCTGGCTGCAGCCACTCACCTCAAAGCACGGGGCCCAATGCGAGGACACAGGCCTCGTTGCCTTTAAGGCTGGCCCTGGATGTATAGGCGTGCCAGCCATTCCAGTTCTTCTCCGTGAGGGTCTGTGTCTTTATCTGGCACTCAATAGGTCTCTGGGGAGACCCTTAGCAGGGGAAACCACATATGGAAACGGGGGCAAGTGGGGCTGAATCTCTACTCACTCCCCTTGCGGAACCCAGTCCTTGATCCGTTAAAAAAAGGATAAATGACCATCATCATCCATCTCCATAACCCAAACCCAATTCACTCCTGTGGCATCACCTGCCCTACAGCAATAAGAGAAAAGTCATGGACTACTATTTGCCTTTGGGGTTGCATGACTTTGGGGTTGCATGACTTAGGGAGGGTCTTTGTGGGCTGTGCAAAAAACTCAGCAATGAAGGAACAGTCCCTACGTAGCAAGTCACACTCAGTTTCAAAGAGGAAATGCTCGAGCCACCAGTTCCCAAATAGGGACTAATCCACAAACCAAATGGAGGGAGACTCAAATCCGCACAAGGGTAAGAGCCACACGCACACTTGGCTAGGATAATCAGCTGGCAGTTAGCCTTCTAATGTTACCACTTAGGGGAGGGGGGCCTGGCTCAATTCCTCTCCCCCTTCTGCGTCAATAGCCTGGTAACCAATTACTCACAATAAAGCCAAAGCTGAGGGCAGGCTTGAAAGGTCCCGGTTCAAAGTACCCATAAAAGACACAAGCAAGACAGCGCAAAAGCTTTATTTAAAAGACATAGGAAAAAGGATGGTTGCATCTCAAATAAATAAAAGGTTACATCTTTTATGCCTGTAAAGAAATAGGCATAAAAAGAATAAGGCTTAACACTGACGCATCAAAATAATAAAGCCTAAGCTCCTGCCAAATGCTGTACACTGTCTATCACGAGGCATATAAGGGAGCAAGGTCCAGCAAGCATTTCAGTTCTTCCACGCTAGCATCCATGGGAGCCAACTCAAAAGTCAACATTGCAGGGGCCCGGTGGGCAAGGCACCGTATAATAGCCATGCCCCTGCACCAGTAAAATAGAACCTTTAAAATGACATAAATCATATGCTCAGTCTAAAGGTACGTAGATTTATACTGAACACAGATAGTATGCATCATATCTGCCCCCCATCTCCTTTTTAGCCCAGAATATTTTCAGTCCTTCTAAAGCCATGATCATACCCGGGTGGCTGAGGAGACGCAGAGGTCCAGTCTTCGGTGGCAGGGGCCATTAAGACGTCTAGAGACACTTACACTCAGCCCCCTACAGGGGCACCGACTTGAGTTCAACATTGGGGGGCTGTAGCTACGTCCCTTGACGCACCCAATGTCATGACGTCAAAACGTTGTGACGTCACAAGTGTCATGTCACGTCAAAACGTTGTGACGTTGGGGGCGTGGTCGTGCACTTTGCCAGCTCCCGGAAGGCGCACGTGTTCCCCCCCCCACCCTGGCAGTTTCCTTTGAAGTCCCTTGCAGAGCTTTTCAATAAGCGGGGGCAGCCATGGTACTTCCACTCTTCTCCAGCTCCCTCTGCTTCTCAACTCCTGGAGAGCGCCAAAAGAGTGCAGCTCAGCAACTGCCCGAGCGGCGGCAGTGGCGGTGGCAAGGGGGAATTACACACCTTCCTGGCTCCGGGAGCCAGTGAAGTGCAGTTTCCCCCGCCCCGCCACATGCTCGCGCTCGGCTCCGCTCCGCTCTTTGGGGAGGGGGGGCTGCGTGCTTTGCAAGAAGCCTGAGCATTGCTGAAGGATAATCTGGGCTTCCAAGGAGCATGCAGCCAGTGGTGGATCTAGGGGGGGCAGGGGGGCATGAGCCCTGGGCGCCATCTTGGGGACATCTAGGGGGGCGCCAGTGCCCCCACAACATTGTGCGGGTAGACCTGGGCTCCGGATAGGGGAGCCCAGGTCTACCCAAGGCCGTTTCTAATGGGTAGACCTGGGCTCCCATGGGGGTGCACTTCTATTGGGTGCCCCGGGTGCCATTTTGACTAGGTCCGCCCCTGCATGCAGCCGTGGAGTTCTCAAGCAGGAGAGGGACGTGGTGGGGCTGCTCAGTGGGCTGCCCAACAGGGCAGGACAAGCCGAGGATGCCCACCCACCTCCTGGCCTGGAGCAGCCAGGCTTACCTCAGGCAAAGGCTGGAGAAACGGGGCTGGAGAAAGTGCATCTTTAACAGAGCTGCGCGCGGCTGGAGAGGCGTCCTGGCTGGGGCGGAGCCTTAGGCCAGGGTTGAGGTTTCCCCGAGGTGCCTCCTTTCCTCAAGCTCTAGCGGGAGCTAGTGCAGCTGCTTCCCTCTCCCAGCCCAGGCTTCACTGTAGCATGCAGAGTGCACGGCTAGGGCGATCCACCAGCCCACCCTCGCCTGTGATCCTGGCAGCAGCAGGAATACCTCCTCATGGGCAAATACAAAGCCTCATGGGCAGCTCGCACATGGAGCAACGGCAGATCAAGAGCCAGGGGGATGGTTGCAGCAGCGGACAGCACGCATACATCAGTTAGAGGCAGCAAGAGTTCCTAAATCTTTTTTTCCTGCAGCTCGCTTTACTTCTCGCCTTGCCTCCATGCTGTACGCTCACCTGGCGCCTCTCTTTGGTATTCTGCGCACGATCAGAGGATCATTGCACCGGGCTACAAGTTGAGGCTCCAATACTTTGGCCACCTCATGAGAAGAGAGGACTCTTTAGAAAAGACCCTCATGCTGGGAAAGATTGAAGGCAAAAGGAGAAGGGGGCGGCAGGGGATGAGACGGTTAGACAGTGTCACCGAAGCGATGAACATGAAATTAGGCAAACTCCGGAAGCTAGTGGAGGACAGGGAGGCCTGGCGTGCTGTGGTCCATGGGGTCGCAAAGAGTCGGACACGACTTAGCGACTGAACAACAACAACAAGTTGAGGGGGAGGGGCTACAAGTCTGGAGTTGGCTCAGACTGTTACCCTGCAGCCAGTAGCGTTTGCCCCAGCCTACACACTCCTTACCAGCCAGCCAGCTCCTTAGTTGCCTGCCGGCTGCGGGAGTAACATGCTGTGAGATGCTGCCTTTGCCAGCATGCAGCTTACATACAGGTGCCCGTTCGAGCGCTACTGCAGAAACCCAGCCACAATTATTGCAGCTGATCAGCAGCGCGGACGCAGCCACCCACACACGTGTGCCTTTGAATGCGCCTGTGCCCCAATCCTCCCCTGCGGGTTCTTCCTCATCTCCCTCCTTGTCTCTGCTCTGACGCTCGTAACAATGTGCTTTCCCTCCATTGCAGTTTTTGTGCCTGTTTGGTGCCTCTCTTTAAACAGTGCCCAGGGGAAACCGGGATAGAATTTCAAACCAGGCGGGACACCTGAACAACCCTGCTCAACCGGTATTGTCCCGGTCAAATCGGGACGTCTGGTAACCCTATTAGAAGCCCCCCCCCCCCCAAGAATGTTGTGGTTCTAAGCCTGGATTGCTGAAGAATTACTATAAACTGCAACCCGCTAAGATTCAGAAAATCCACCCCACAAATATCTGCTTTGAGATGGTGCTGCTAAACCCTTATGAACTGCAGCCATCAAAGATTGAGAAGCCCACCCCCACTGGCCTGCCAGCCTGCAGAGATCTAAAGACCGCGGGTAGGCGCCCTCCTTCTCTCCTCTCCCACGCTCTGAATGAGGCTCAAAATATGGGAGAGGGATGTTTAAGGCTGCCCAAGTCTCGCAAGACCTGGGTAGCCAGCCAGCCAATCAGGAGGCTGGAGGAGGAAGGAGGGACCAGAGGGCTCTGCTGAGTTTAGCTCAACTCCAACATGTCCCGGATCTTTCTAATATGGCCGCCCTTCTTGCGGATCTCACCCGGGGGAGCCAGGTGACAGCCTGCATGTGGACAGTTGACTGTAAGGAGGCTTACTAAACCTTCAGGCAAGCCCTTTGGTCCCCCATCTTTGGACTTCTCCAGGCCCTTCATCATTCAGACGGATGCATCTGGTCGAGGGCCCAATGCATTTTTGGCTCAGGGAAATGTTCTACTTGACCAACCCATTTATGCCAAAAGTTGAGGCAGGCCAAACGAGCCTGTTCAGTCATAGGAAAGCACTCGTGATGAAGTTGACTTCGACTATCCTCTGGTATTACCTACTGGTGACCCGCTTCACTCTAGCGACCGACCATGTCCCGCTTGGTATGACTCAGCCAAATGAAGGACAGTAACCCCTGAGTGACTCGATGGTATTTGGCTTTCCAACCCTTTCTCAGTCTGGTACCGAAAAGGCGAAGCCCACTCAAATTGCCGATTTTCTTTCCTGACAGGTGACCCAGACCATGTAGAATGACAGGACCACAGTCTCTGTTTTGGATGAGGGGGTATGTTTGGACTGTACTGGCGGTTGCCAGGATGGCAGTGCCCACAGAGCAGAGTTGGGAAGGCAAGAGGACAGCCCAGCCCAGTCCCCAGCCAGTGTTGCTGCCCAATTGTGCCGACCACCGCCTATTTCGTCCGTGCAGCTTTGAGTAGTCCCATCCAGGCTGCTGTGTGTTACCTGGGAAAAGGGAAATATATTGGATATGGGGCAGGCGTGTCAGCCTGCCTATTGCAGTCCTAAGCCAAGGAGGCCCTGTTAAAGTCTCCAGCATTGCTTTAGTAATCAACAGGGGATTGATGCTGATTCTTGGAAACCCCTTGCCAAACTTGGAAGGTTGGAACCCTACTCACTTTTCTTCCAGCATAAAAGAGACATAGAAGGCTCCTGAGATCCCCAGACAGTTCTGACCAGATCTAGAGCTACTAAGTGTCAGCAGGGTCTCTGCAGCCCAGGTCCTCAGAGCAGGCCCTCGATACCATTGAATTAAACAAAAATCAGAATATTGTATTAAAAATCTCCAAAGTGATAAAAAAAATCACATTCACCATTTCCTTTTATTCCCTATATGTTTTTCTGATGCAGACTCTAGGTGGCAGTATAAGATTTGCAGAACTTCCCAACAGTGAGCAAGATAGTCAGATTTGCTTTACAGTACTCAGAACCCATGGAAACTACCCAGAAGTCACACCTACACCTAACTGTAATCACACGAGACTTGTTTTTCTAGAGTGCTACCACCAAACCAAGGTTTCAGCTGTGGGTTGAGGTTAGGTCAATAATTTTCCAGGGTAAACACTCAAGCGACATGCACATTAATTATATTTCTCTGTCTTGAAAAAGCAAGGAGGTTCTGTTGAGATTTGGTTAGTGTACTTCCAGACTTGAGGGCTCTGCCTGGCAACGCAAGAAGCCCGGGTCTGGCATCTATAACCAAAAGCAGCATAAGCAGCTCCCAGCAGTGATGACGGCTGCGCTTGCAGACACGAAGAAGCCACGACACACATTGTTGTGCTGAAGATAAGACTTGTATTTGTTACAGCTCACAGTCAAGGTCCAAGTAAAATCAAAACAGAGGTTGTTGTACATCAGGCAGCATAACAGGATACAGCAGTTGTTTCACAGCAGAATGTTCAGGTACTTAAACAGATAAACAAATGGACAGCGTTTCACCCCTCCTCATGTTAAAGACCCACAGAAGACCTGGGACGCAGTCCTTCCTTAAGTACTCATCTGGCTTGGTCATGCTGCCCTATCAGGAGTCTGATAGTGGCTCCATAGCAGACGTGCAGCATTGCACGTCCCACCTTAGCACAGGTGTCTTCTATTAGCAATTAATGCTGGCAAGTCAGGCACATGTGCTTGCTGGCCTGTTGCCATCAGCTATCCATGAGGGAACAGAGACTCTAGGCCTGGGTCAGACCTTGACCAGTCCTGACAGGTTCTGCCTTTAGACCTCTGGCACCAAGAGTGAGAGCCATGCATCTAGTCTCGACCAGCCAGCTGCAGCAGCCCTCTGGGCAGAGGATGTTGAGGTGTGGCCCACCCAAGCCCAGGAGTCACAAGCACCTTTCACTTGCTGCGTGGGGAATTGGCTCCAATGATAGAGTGCTCATTTTCCATGTAGGTGACCGTATCTTCCAAGCCTGGCTTTGCTTTATGTGACCTTCAACAGGCAGGCCAGCCCTGCCACAGGCACTGCTCTGTGCTTGCTAGCCAATGCGGGGCTTAGACCCAATGGCCTTGGCCCTGTTAGCACTAACTCATGTACCTGGCCATGCCTTTGGCCACTGGGGCCATCGTGCCATGGAGTGAGTGGACTACCAGGCTTCAGCAACAAAATGGGGGGGGGGCTGACAGAGGTGTGGGGCCCCCCTTCCCCCATGCATAGCCTGGCCTGGGATTCCAACCCAGGACATCTGGCACCAAGGGTGAGAGCCATGCTTCTAGACCAGCTAGCCAGTAGGAGCAGCTCTCTGGCCAGAGTGTGCTGAGCACCATCCTTCCAAGCAGACTCAGACCAAATCTCATTCTCAGCTTGCTCTCCTTAAGGCACTTGGCTTGCACACACGCTCCCTCTCCCTGCAGAGCAGAGTAATGCCCCCTCCTCCAGCAGTCATGTGGGAGAGATGCCTTCCAAGATCTTTTTTCCTGCTCTCCTCACCCCCCCCCCATTCCTCACAGACTACTGGATCATTGCTAGGGCATAAGAAGAGCCCCACTGGATCAGGCCAAAGGCCGATCTTATCCAGCTTCCTATTTCTCACAGTGGCCCACCAGGTGCCTCAGGAAGCACACAGGACAACAAGATACTTGCATCTCATTGCCACTCCCCTGCATCTGGCATTCCTAGGTAGCCTACTTCTAAAATAAGGAGGATGCATCACCCATCATGACATGTAGCTTGCTATGGACCTTTCCTCCAGAAATCTGTTCAGTCCCGTTTTAAAAGCATCTAGGCCAGATGCCAGAACCACCTCCTGTGGCAAGGAGTTTCACAAATTACCTGTTAGGTAATGAAGAATTTCCTTTTATCTGTTCTCACTCTCCCAACACTCAATTTTAGTGGATGTCCCCTGGTTCTGGTGTTGTGAGAGAAGGAAAAGAACATCTCTGTATCCACCCCAAGCATAAATTTGTATTTCTCAGGGCGCAATCCTAACCAGCTTTCCAGCACTGACATAGCTGTGCCAATGGAGCATGTGTTGCATCCTGCATTTGGGGGACAGCCACTGAGACCTCCTGAAGGTAAGGGAATGTTTGTCCCCTTACCTTGGAGCAGCGCTGCTCTTACCCCAGTGCTTGAAAGTAGGTTAGGATTGCTCCCTCAGTCATGTCCCCCACCCATCAGGTGCCTTTTTTCTATACTGAAGAGTCCTAAAATCTGTAGCCTCTGAGGAAGCCCAGTTGTGGATGGGGAGAGCAGCGCAGAATGTGAGTTCTTCAGCTGATTGGCATGTGCTGCCACTGCCTGTATTAGGGGCCAAATGTTTGGGCCCCTGGAGAGTCTGTGGGCCCTCGGCCAGTGCCCAACCCGACTGATGCTGCCCCTAGCTGTTCTGCATTGGTCTGCTCCAAATCACCCTCTCTAAGCTGCATCTCTCTAGGGGAAAAGAGACATCGAGCCTGTATCTTTTCCCCTTCAAATAAAGCAAGGTAGGGTGTGTGTGTGTGTGTGTGTGTGTTTCAGGGCTAAGGGCAAGAAAAGAGTGGGCTCAGCAGCCTCTTCCCTTGGCCATTTTTCTAGTCCCAATTGCAGTCCAGAGCTGCTGTTGAGTAAGAACAAGAATGTGATGTATGACATCTAGGCTGGCTAGCCCATAAGCAACAGAACAGCATCCTAATTTAACTGCCAGTGTATTTGGGGTGGGGTGGGCCTAGAGATCCGGTTCCTGGTGTATTTGGTTTCTGAAGTTAGGCTCAGGGTTTTCTTTGTAGTGGAACCCTATATCTGTCTTCAGTTAGGGCCACCAGAGCTAATAATGTAAGAGTTGTTTTGTGAGCCACTTTGAGAATGGAAGCATTGAAAAGTGAATTATAAATAGCTTAAATTGACACCTGTTTCATTTTCAAAAGCAGGGGTGGTGATTTGTACATGCCTGTACATCGCTTGATGGCTTATCTGTTGATCCTGATGATTGCAAGCAGGATACATGAATAGACCCCCACAATGGAAAGCCTTGTTTGGTGTGAGATCAGGTGACAGGAAGGTTCTGTCTGATGGCTCATTCACACTTCACTTGATGTTGCCATCATCAGAGGATGAGCATGAACTAGTCCTTAGACAGAGGTATTTTATTTTCCTTTCCCATGATGACTTCGCTGAGAGGGGGCTTTAGTCTCCCTCATTTGACTTTTTAAAAATCATAATGTAACCAAATTGTATGGAAGCTTTTATTAGTTTTTTGGGGTTATGCTGTGAGCTGAGCACAAACTAAATTAATGTACAAGAGCTTCAGCAAGTGCCAAATTCTTAAAGAGTCCTTTCGCACACATTCTCATTGTGCCTGTTCATGTGAAATTGCCCTCAGGGAGATTCTTCACTGTGAGCCAAATGAATTATGGATAGTACTTGATGCAAATTATACAAGTTGTGGTGACTGGGGCAGAGGGAGAGGCCTGTGCTGGGGCCTCTCTTCTTTCCCCTGAACTACTTCCATGTCAGAGCCAAAATGGTCACAAGGAGAAACCCAGGCAAAGAGGGGAGGCTGCAGCTTTGAAGCCTTCCTTCCAACAATGTGGAGAATTCCCCCCCAAAATCTAGATGGTAGTGGCTAGCCCAGGGTCAGAGGACTGGGGCAAGGCTGTGACAGAGTTAACCAACAACAAGAAGGTGAAGAGTTAAAAACAAAGTTTTTTTTTATTAAAACACAAATGAGAGGTTTTGGATACGACAAAGACAGAAAGAACAGTACAAGCAGTCTTGGGAAATGGCTTGGGCTTTGGAAGTGCCCAGGTGTGCCTCTTAGCAGAAATACAAAAGCAGGCAGTTACAGGCAAACTTGAAAGTACAATAATTCCAGAACATTTCCTTGCTTCCTGGTCCCTTTCTGTACTTATATAGGGCTTATCTTGCTGGATGCCATTACACTATGGCAGTAGATTTCAAACGTTTTAGACCAGGACCCACTTTTTAAAATGGCACTCATGTTGGGATCCACTGGAAATGATGTCATTAACCTGGAAGTGATATCATACTGGAAGTGATATCATCAAGTAGGAAGTGTCGTCAGTATGATGTAATCAAATGACACACCTGGAATGCAAACTGGCATTCTTGGATTGCAGCAATTGCACAACCATGAAACATCCCTGATCGAAAGCAAGTTTAGGACAAAATATGATGTAAAAGCACTGAATTAAAAGCAAAAATAAAAAATAAAATTTAAGCCCTTACTTGAATATTCAAACTTTTAATACAAAAAAAAATAGCAATTTCTGCAGCTTTTAAGGTGGCTGCTCCCAGCTTTCAACGACCCACCTGACGTGTTGCGACCAACGAAGTGGGTCCTGACCCACAGTTTGAGTAACACTGCTCTAGGGATTGGAGAAGTGCCCATGAAAAGGATCGCTTTGAGACACAGAAGCATCCTTGGCTTGAGCTTATGTAACCTAAGTTTAGTGAGGTCATAGGCCCATCCAGGTGAGTGGTTTATGACTCCCTGGGCGTCCCTACCTGCCCTCTGAGCCAACCAATCCCAGATGGGCAGGCTAGGGATTATTGTGTAAACTCAAAACGATGAAGGCAAGGAATCCACTAACTGTCTGCTTGGCGAGGCAATCTTTCCGCAACTGTTTTCAAAATGTCTAAAGGAAACCTCTGTCTAGATGAACCTTATGCTGAGACTCTCCTTAAGGAAAATACAAGAATAGAAGGAGAGAGAGAAAGGAGCTTAACCAGCCATTCATCTGACTTCAGGATGAGGTGATGGAACCACCAGGGGAGTATTTCCCTCCAAAGTTCCATGTGAATCAATGAGGATATCCTTTGATCCATCCAAATCTTGACCGGTTATAAGAAAGAATGCCTGAGGAATCTGTCCTTCTCCAATGTACTGCACCCAGGTATTTCACTCTCTCAAGGGGCCCCTCCTCACAGTGCGAAGAACCACGGAGTGTACCAAACCTTTGACAGCGCCCATGCCAGTCTGTATTTCATAACCCTCTCTGGCCACCCTTGGCTGCTGCCATGTATGGGACTTTCCTTTTCTATCAATATTCTATCTGCAGGACCTTCTGCTCCTGGTCTCCATCCTTTGATCCTTTTCCTGGCAAAGCAGCAGTTACTATCTTGTCCAGTGCCGGAAAGCTTTGAGGATGCATCTGAAAGGGAGAAACGTAGGAGGAATTGGAGTTGCATCCTTTTTGCTTGTGACCCTGTATGGCTTAGCAGCTGTGGAGCAAGCAGCTTGATGATGAAAAACACAGGTAATCACAAAGTCATCCCAAGGGCTCAGGTTTTCACCACATTGTGATCCATCCCTTTTGTCTAATAGAGTTAGACATCAAGATGTAGATGCCTAGAGCAGTGGGCACCAAACCCCTGCCTGCAGGCCAGATCTGGCGTCCCCAAAAAGTCTTCCCTGCACGGTGCTTTCCATTCTGTGCCTCAGCAGCTTTTCTGATGATCACCCCAGACACTCATGCCTGGGAACTGCTTCTGCCCAGAAATATGGGTGCGGAGGTGGCTCCCATGTTTCTGGGGTGATGGCTGGAAAGAAAAGCAACTGCAACATGGAATGGAAAGCACCACATAGGGAAGGCATTTTCTAGACACAGCAGTCTGGCGGTTTGGAGACTGCTCTCCTAGGGTGTAATTATCAGGGTGATCCTGGCATTATTTCCTGAGAACCAGGTTTACTTTTGACCTGTGTTTAGGGTAGCTCTGCAGATACGGCATGCCTTCTAAGAGAGAGCTGACCCAGAATGAGCAACACAGGCACACAGAATGTGTCTCCTCCTCTTCTTCCTTCCATTTCCCTTTTCCTCACTTTTTTGTTTTTCAGCTGACCGATCACTCACCCCGCAGCAGAAGTCCCCCCAAAGTTTCACCTTCTCTTTCCACTTCCCAATTCCCACACCAATATCTGTTAGCACTTCCTGGCTGTGCACTCTGTTTCTGAGCTCACAGCCACGGTGTGCCCTCTAAGACAGTGTTCAACCTTCAGCCTTGGAATGGGGGCCCCAACGGGCTCACAAAGTCTCTGTTGTGGGGTCGTGTCACAGCATAGGGATGAAAAAGGTTGGAGACTACTGGACTAGAGCCCCACCAGGTAAAGGGGGAGGCAGCTGATGTGCCCTTTCAGGTATCAGTAGACTGTGTTCCAGTCCTAGTCAGGTTCTTAGCAGCTGGGATAAAGTGCCAGGCTTCACTAGTGCCAGGCTTCATGGTGACTTTTTCTGTAACCAAAGGATATTTGGTTACAGCAAAAATGCTAGGAGGGCATTATGGGGGCAAGGAGTAGGCAGTGATGGGGGCAGGGGCGGGAGAAGCGGGTCTCAGGAGGGGGGTGGATTGACATTGGATCCCCTGGCTCATACTGTGTTTATTTATTTGTTGGTGTCATGGCATGAAAAAGATTGAAGACCATTGTTCTAAGAGACATTCCCATTAGATGCGGACTACCTTCCCTCTCCACGGTCAGCAATAATTGGACCAAATTCCCCTCCCCATCAGATACTCCCCCTTCCTCAGCTGATTGGTGCCTTGGCCATTCTGAGAAGAAAATAAATCATGTGCTGAGAGGTGAAAGATGGATAGGGACAAAAAACAATTGGGGAGAAGAGGAGGAGGAGGATTACTCACCTTCCGTCTCAAGAAAACCAAAGCCAAGATGGTGACTACAAGAACAAGCAGGAAGAGAATCAGTCCAAAAGCGATCCGCTCAGTCATTATGGGGGGCAAACTAGCAACCTGGGCACCTGCAAGGTAAGGCTGCAGTTAGAGCGAAGAACAACCACCAGAAAAGGCAGCTGAGAGGCACATGGCTGATTTGGAAGGTATTTGCCTCGAGACAGACATTTCTGGGAGGGTTGAAAGCAGTGTGAAAGAGAGAGCCCTTGATTATCAGAGCAGTGTTATTCAAACTGTAGGTCGGGACTCACTTGGTGGGTCGCAGAAAGCTGGGAGCAGCCATCTTGGAGACTGCAGACCTTACTCTTGTTGTATTCCCTTTGTGAGGGCGCAATCCTATACTAGTAAGGGACGTGGTGGCGCAGCAAGTTAATCCGCTGTTGCTGGGCTTTCGACCGCAAGGTTGGGAGTTCAAGACTGCGTGACGGAGTGAGCTCCCGTTGCTTGTCCCAGCTCCTGCCAACCTAGCAGTTCGAAAGCACCTAAATGCAAGTAGATAAATAGGGACCACTTCGGTGGGAAGGTAACAGCGTTCTGTGCAGAGTCATGCCGGCCACGTGACCACGGAAGCTTGTCCTCGGACAAAAACGCCGGCTCTACAGGCTTTGAAATGGAGATGAGCACCGCCCCCTACAGTCGGTCACGACTAGACCATTCGGTCGTGGGGAAACCTTTACCTCTAATCCTATACTGCACTGGAATGGCGAGGCCGGCCAACGCCATATCCAGTGCAGTATAGGGGCGGCTGAAGTCTCCCCGCAGCAAGGGAGTGTTCACTCTTTTACCGTAGGGGAGGCTCCAGCCTCCCCTATGCGCTCCTCGGATCTGCGCCTGCTAAATAATGGGCACAGATCTGAGGAGACTGCGCTGCCCGAATTGGGTCTGCGCGGTCTCCCAAACAGGTCTGGGATTCGGCCTTATGGTCGAATTCTGGAGCCACCCACGTCCTGCCTTCCTCCCGCCAATCCCCGAGCCACCCCATCATGGCGCCTCCCTCGCGCTGGCCGGCTTTGGCCGATGTGAGGGAGGCGCTGCGCGGGCACAACAGGACTAGCACTGCCTGCAGCACCGGTCCCGTTGCCTTAGCGCCGACATGGGGGTGCCGATTGGCGCCCCCGCATCAGCACTAAGTGCACAGCGCCTGTGCAACTCTGTTGCGCCAACGCTGCGTGGTCCATAGGATTGTGCTATGAGTGTTAACAGTTTGAATTTTCAAGAGAAGTTTTTTTTTTTAATTTTGTTTTTAGTCCAGTGCTTTTACATAATATTTTGCCCTAGTATTGCTTTCTGTCAGGGGTGTTCAATGGTTGTACAATTGCTGCAGTCCAAGAATGCCCACTTACATTTCAGGAGTGTCATTTTATTATGTTACAATGACCGCATTTCCTGTTTGATGATGCCACAACATCACTTTCAGGTTAATGACATCACTTCTGGTGGGTCCAGACACAAGTGCCGTTCTGCAAAGTGGGACCTGGTCTAAAAAGTTCGAATACCACTGTATTAGGATATAAATGCCCTTTTTTCTGTCCGGCTGACTTCTCTGTTTAAAGAGGATTTGTAGCTTTTTTGAAGTAGTAATGAAGTCTGTTTCCAGAGGTAACAGTCGGATGAGTGCATACAGCAATGATCACACTGTACTACTCTCAGCACTGGAAAAACATCCTCTGTCTCTACTGCCAGTGACAGTTTCTAGGTGGTGATGAGGACTAAGGCTGCAATCCTGTGCATGCTTGCATGGGAGCTGAATTCTGTGGCCTGTCTTCTGAGCAGACATGCCTAGGATTGCTGTCTGAGAATGCTTAAGAGTTACAGGGGAGTTTCAGACCCAGAAGGCAGTGGTCATGCCAGGAAGAGAAATGTGATGAGCAGGAGAGTTTCTCCAAGGGCGAAACTTGGGAGGGTGGTCTTTGGAAAGAGTGACTGAATGATGATGGGTGACTAACTTGAATGGAGGGTTTCTGTGAGAGAGTCTGGGAAAGAACTGGGCAGGGATAGGACCAATGGTGGTTAACTTTCAGATGTTAACCAAACATGTTCAAAGAGGCCCTGAAGCTCAAACATGTGTACCATAATTCCAATACATCTGCATTCAACCCAAACCATCTATTTCAGCTCCATGGGACATGAACATCTGGCTTTTTTTTCCCCCAAAGATTCTGCAGTCTTCTTCTACTAGGTAATCTCTGCAACCAACGACCATAGGTTGGATTTTCTGGAGGAGGCATTTTTAGACATCTGTGTCTAATTGAAATGAAACCAGTAGCCTGCTGCTGAATTCAATCAGATTTTGCAAAAGGTGTGATGGGTACAGCTTGTGAGCATCTCCTGCACAGAGAGTTGTTTGGCCCTTCAACTCACTTCCATTTGATTCTCTTCTTATTCTACTATATATAAAAAAGTGTGTGTGTGTGTGTGTGTGTGTTCCGCATAGGCTCCGCAAAGCCTGGACCGATCGACACCAAACATGGCATGCAGACACCTTGCGGCCCGCCAACAAATGCTGCGGGGGTCAGGCCCCCCTCGCACCCCACAGGTGGGGGTACGAGGGGTCCCCGCATGAAAGTGGCCACCTAAGTGAGGAGTGGGCAGTGTCAACTAAGGTATGACATGGTATGACAAAACAATGGATGACAAAACAATGCTTGCTGGCCAGGAGGAGTTAGCTGTCCTAGGGTGTATCTAAGTATACACCTCGCTTTCCTAAGGGTGCATCACACCATCCTGAAATAAAACCACAGCACCACTACAGAGCGGTGACGCTCCCCACGCTGTTGAAGTCCAGGTTCGGGGGGCCCTCAACGTGGGGAGTGAGAAAGGGTGCGAAACAAAATGTCCGCCATGCCCCGCTGGAACACCTGGAACGATTGGCTGAGCTGATTGGTAATTTGGTAATTTCGTGTGTAATAGACTCTTGGGATACATAACTACCCGGGCAACGCCGGGTACCAAAACGCTAGTTCTATAACAGGTGGGATGATAATAGTAGGGGGTGAGGAATGGAGCTGGGCTAAATGGCTACTCCCCAGCTGCAGAAATCCCGGTCCAGACTTCCCCTTGCCACCAATCATGGATACAAGTAAGCCTAAATGTTTTCAAGACCTCCATTACCAGGAAGGCTAGGAGCAGGGCCTCGCCAACTGATGTTGTCACATCAGGAAACTGGTCTGCCTACACACCTCCTTTGCTACTCCTCTTTCCACTCAATAGACTGGAAAAGGAAGAGGGCAACAGAGAGGTAGAGGAAATGCAAAGGGGAGGAGAGTGCGGAGTTATAGCACTGGAGAGCGAGAGGAGGAAAGGCTGGCATGGTAAGGAGTAGAGCATTTGGCATGCCATCTCCGGGGGCAGTACAGAGCTTGGGTCAGATCTGGCTAGGAATCAGGGCTTTTAAAAAACAAATCAGAACCAAGTTTCTCCATACTTAGCAGCCCTTTCTAAGTTTATAGCTGCACAGATTGCTAGACACTCTCCACTTGAAAACAGGAATACGAAGTTTGGGAAGTGTGTGGTCATTGGTGAGCAAAACAAAGCAGATGATTTGCCAAGGGAGGTGGTGGATCTTCAAGCAGGTGGTGGGAGATCTTCAAGCAGCGGCTTGACAGGCACCTGCTGGAGATGCTCTAGGAGGATTTCCTGCTACTGGCAGGGGATTGGACTAGACGACCTTGTGAGTCACTCTATGATTCTGTCCTCTATGATTTTGGATTTGATGAAGGTGCCCAAAATGAAAATTGGATCAAGCAGTGAAACACAGATGGATTGAGCATGTCTCTAACATCCCCATTCCCATGTTTACCTGGAAGGACGCAAATACTAATTTCTATGGGAATTATTCCTGCGTATTGGACTGTAACTTATAGAGAACTGAGATGTTCGAAAGAAACAGTGAGAATACCTGCAATTTCCAGGTGATATTGCACAGATCCCATCTTGCCATCAGGGCCATGGATGCTGCATTCCCAGGTACCTGCCTCATTGGATGACACCTGGGAGAATTCCAGGGTCCTGCTCCCGTTCAAGACTTTGGCACTTCTGGAGGAAGCTTCGGTTCTATTTGCGGGTAGCACGTCTAACTGTTTCCACTGAAAATGCTCGTTTCCTTTAGAGTGGCTGAGGTTGCAAGTGAGCACCAAGTGAGATCCTTCAGTGACAGGCCCCTCAATGCTTGGAGTGACTGGATGGAAAGAAGGAATCAGACATCAGTTTCACCAGGCAATAATTTCCTTAAAACTCATATCAACCATTCCAAACCACTCATATCCAAAGTGGGGCCACTTCAGAGCATACGTAGTCACACCTGACATCTCGTACTACTAGGACCATCAACGACACTTTAGCTGATGGGTGATCTGCTGATCTTAGAACTAAGTAATGGATTTGTCAATCCACTTTATATTTTATATGTGGTATGGTAAAAACCTGAAATTCTGTTACAATTTTTCTAATTAATAAAAATTAGAAGGTGCAAACCATCTTCAGAAATTCTAATATTGCCCAGTAAGAATTAGATTAGAATATGCTGTTCTATTGGTGAAAACTTGCATCTAATATACATTTTCGAGTATTTATTGCTCTTTTCAGTTCATAGACACAGTAGTTTCTAGCCAATATTAGGCTTTCCACACGCACTGTGGAGATTCTGGTTCTAGGTATCGTTGTAACTATACAACTATTACTAGTTATAACAAACTTTGAGTTTTACTGTAACAAATATGAAAGTTGATGTCCAGAGTACAATGTTGTATAGTACAGAGTACAGTGTTGAAATCCCAAAGAAATTGTGGGCAGCTGTGGATGCTGATAGCTCCTGATACTACATAAAGCCCGGTTTAGCTATGGCTTGCAGATGCAAACTCAGCAGTAATGTCATTGCTGGGGAACACAGTGGATCAGGAAGTCACCGACTGACACTAATGATGCAAGCCTATTGGTAGGGGAGCAGAGACGGGAGGAAGGAACTTAAGCAGGAGATTTAGTATAACAGAAGGGTATGGTTGGCAAAGGGACAGTAGGGAACTCTGGGAGCGTGGGCAAAGAAGGAAAGAACAGAGAAATTCAGTAAGAAGGAGCAGAAAGCACTGCCAGGGCCAGCTTTAGGCCAATGTAGCTTATGTCATTCCATTGGGCCCCGCCCTTTGGGGGGCCTGCGTTGGTGCAGCAAGTGGTTGCTGCAGCCAGGATCTCTGTGGGGAGGATCTCAGTGGGGTGATGGAGTGGCTGCTCATTGGGCTGTCCCACCTGGCCCTGCCTTCAAATGGGCCTCTCAGAAGCAGTTGCCACTGACATAATGTCACCGCCTACTACTTCAGGTGCCACACTTCACGCATGGCACTACAAGTGCTTTTCTTGCCATGGCAGTATGGTCAGTGGGTGAGGAGGGTGCCCCGCCAGGAATGTCCCAATTTGGTTCCTACCACTCCTGGGGCCGGTCCTAAGGACAGCGGGAATCCAAGGAGGGCAGAAGGTGGAAGAAGCTGGGCAGACAAAGGGGGAAGGCAAAACAGAGAAAGCTGTGCGGGCCACCCTGATCCTAAAGCTGGGAGCAGAAAGGAATTCTTGGGAAGCATCCAGACCAGCTAGGAAAAGGGCAGAGACTAGAACCAAATGGCAAGAAGAGACAGGCAACCAGAGAGTAAACACTGTAAATTCTATCTAATGACCTCAGGCTAGGTCAACAATGAGCAACATCCAGGGAATAGCAGAACTGACCTGGGGGTGCACCCACAGGGAGGGCAGGGCCCTCTTTAAGAGATTGGCTTCTATACATGAGCCTTTGTGTGCCGCCAAGGATGGTGCCACGAACTCCTCATGATGTAGATCTGCCGTCCCGCCCCCACCTCCCAGAAGAGGCGGAAGGGGCAGGGCAGAAGACAGCAACATACTATGTTGAACATAGAGCTTAATTTTTTTTTTAAAAAGTCACAATTTATTTGAAATCAAGGTCAATATGATACATTCTTTTTCGTTTCTTATTACAGCAACATACCAAAACAGCCTCAAAACCTAAATCAGCATGCCTTAACTTGAAATGTTGCTGATTAAAACTAATTTCCTCCGATTCATACAGTATAGCTTTGGTTAACTGATCTAGATTTAATTACCCCAATCTAAATTACATCAAGATTTCTGGAGCTGTCTTTGACAGTTTAGAAATGACAGATAATGCAAAATATAGTAACTATGCTACTAATTAGTACTAACAAGTACTACAGTATCTCAGATTTGCCCAGCCACACTTTTCCCTGTCTCAAGCAGACCTGGTCACAGTTAAACTAGTGCACTGGTTAGTCCTTTCACTTCAGGATCAACCGTATCTGGACTGCTAAGGAAGGGAAGGTGTCTGGATTTTGGATTTGTTGGATTTCAGAATAACTACGTGCATTTAGAGCGCAATCCTAAACTGGAGTTAGGCCAGCATAAACTAAGCCAGCAAAGTTTGGCCCGCACAAGGGCCACCATGAAGTGTGTTTGGACTACTCAGAATCGGGGAGTATGGCTCATAGCTGTGTGCTGGCCTCTCTATCTCCAGGAGTGGTCCAAACATACTTTATGGTGGCCCTTGTGCTGGCCAAACTTTGCTGGTTTAGCTTATGCCAGCCTAACTCAGTTTAGGATTGCACCCTTAATGAGAAATGCTTCCTCTTGCTATTTTTCACTGTTACCCATATGGTCTCTTTGACATTTCAACAATGTCTGTACAGGTACACACCACAGAGCAAAGAATAGAAGCTACAGCCTGATCCTGCACTGTACATGGGAATGAGTGCCCGACCGTCACATATTCACATTAGAAAATCAAGTCTTGGACAAAAATATCTGGATTTCAGAATACTCAAGATTTTGGTTGTCTGGATAAGGGGTAATTACCTGTTTATAATTTTGCTGCCACCTGAAGGTCTAGCTTTAAAAGCTTTGTTCAATTTTTGACATTCAGAAGTAGCATCTTTTTGGTCATGGCACCTTCCCTTTGGAATGTCCTTCCCATGTCTATTTGCTAGAGTCCCACTCTGCAGATCTTTAGAAAAACAATGAAAAGGCTGCTTTTTGTAAAAGCTTTTCAGCTTTCAGCACAATCTGACACTGCTGCAGTTCTAAAATGTAGCTCTGGGTTGTGATGTATTGACTCTCTTGCTGAGGATCCTTTATGGTTTTGTAGCTTTCTATCTGTTAGCTGCCTTGAGAGACTCTGTGATTAATAGGTGAGTAGTAAATAGTTAAAATAAAACTATCTGAATAAGCTGATTGCACCAAAGTTAAAAGTCCATTTTCTACTATCATACAGGTGGAATATACCTGAAGATCATTTTAGTAGCATCCTTCCTAAAACGCACTTCTTAAAGAAAGGACTTTAAGTCCAATCAACAGGACTTACTCCTGAGTAAAGACATCTGTGATCTTGTTATACAACTAATTCCCTCCACCAAGGCAGGAATTCCTCTTTTGGAAGAAAGTGCAAAAAGGAAATGTATTTGGGTCTGCATGCTTGTGTATGTCTTATGGATCAGACAGAACAATTCATGAACAGAAGGAAGTGATGTAAACTTGGAAATGGTGCAAAAAAACCCAAAACACCCCTACAACTAAGCATGGGAAATATATAAAGAGTTACTAATCACATTTCAACTTGGCAGTGTGTGCGTGTGCATGCATCCTTCCCCCTCCCGCAAGTTCCTGCCTCACCTGTCATTACTACCAGAGTGATGCACTTTGTGATGATGGTGCCTCGGAGAGTAACCTCACAGACATACTCGCCAGCATCATCAGGGCCCACAACAGGGAGATGCAGGGTAAAATGTTGTTTGTTTCCACGATGATGGGTGTACTTTGCCTCTTGAATGTCCCTAGCCATATACCTCCAATGGTTCGTCACCTCTGAGATGCCATAGCCAGTGGGGTTGAAATTCAAGATGCAGGGCAGATGTGCATGTGATCCGACTGCAGTATAGACCACAGGAAAGGTTGGCTCAGCAAATCCTGGAAGGGGGGTACAGAAAAGAGCACAGGTAGGCTTTAGTGATACTACATGGAGGCTGGGGGGAGGCAACAGGAATTCACAAGGGAGATGTCTGCCAGTCAATGGCATATCTAAGCCATTTGCTACTCTGTGTAAAGAAGATTTTTTAGTACGCCCCCCACTGCGTACCCCTTGTCAGTAGCGTACCTAGCTTCAGAACATAAATGTTAGCTGAATGTCCTGCCTCTCTAGGATAGCTTTTATGGAAATCTCTGCCTTTTGCTCAGTGGCGTCTCTACAGGGAGGGCAGAGCTCTAAGTTTTGCAAGGAGCCTTACCCTATCACGTAAATCCCTCCTCTCCCTTGCTGCTGTAGCCAGTAAGCAATGCCAAGATATTGCTGTTCCCTGTGAGGATTGGCTAAAACGGTGCAGGAGAGGAGTGATTTCCACTGCAAGGTAAGGCTTCTTGCAAAACTTAGAGCTCTGCCCTACCTGTAGAGACACCACTGCTTTTGCTGGCTATATCCCCTCTCTTTGCTCCACTATTCCTAAGGGGCTTGAATAGCTCAGTAAGTAAAAGCAGGTAACTAGAGATCCAAGGATCACAAGTTCAAATCCCCATTAGTAAATATATTTGGAAAAATTAAAAAAGAGGGGCAGGTTGCATCAGGCAAGAACTTTGATGCAATACAAAACTACGGCAGGAAAGAGGACAACAGTGCTTGGAAATACAGGCTGCAGATCAACCAAGCTAATGGAGCCTGGGAAAAAGACACATAAGACATTTGTCCTCAGCTGTTGCCGCCGCCCCCCCCCCCAGCATGTAGCCCAGTGCAGCTGCTACCTGATGCACTTATGTAGCTGCACTTCTACTGTCAGTTCATCAAGAGGAGCTTGAAGGTACAGAGCAGTTGCACAAGGTTGGGACAGGCTACAGTTTGAGGAGGCATGAAAGATGCAATGGAGTCTGATCTCACCGAAGACCTCCAGGTTGTGTGTGGCCGAAATTATCTCGCCATCTGCAAACGTGAGTTCACAGACCCAGGGTCCAGAGTCTCTCTTGCTTGTCTTGGAGATATGCAGAGATGGGTCCAGAGAGCAGGACCGACCAGAGGTTAGAACGAGATCAGCTCCACGGAACCAGCATATCTTTGTGGGGCTCTTGGGATGTGTGGAGTTGCAGGTCAGCCTGACAGACTCTGATTCCACCAGGGGACCAGGAGGGATAGCAATCACTGGAAAAAGAAAAATTGCATAATAATATTCATCTTGCCCCTGTTAACTGGGCAAGAGGCACTTTTTCAAGTGAAGTTCCTCTTATGTTTAGCAGGGGAGAGTAATTGTCCCTCTTCACCCCTGCACAGTCATTCTAGTGGCTGTTGCTGGTGATCTGCCTTTTTTTTTTTTAGATTGTGAGCCTTTTGGGACAGGGAGCCATTTAACTTTATTATTATTACTATTTGCCTATAAACCGCTTTGTGAACTTTGTGTTATACAGTATAAGTACCTGTTGGTTGGTTGATTGATTGATTTCACAAGACATGGCTGATCTCCTATTTCTTGCACCATTTGCAGTTCCTTTGCAGGGGCAAGGCTGGCCCAAGACTTCTGCAGCCTGAGACATGTCTCACAGGCTGACCACCACCACTCCCCCGGGTAGGTGGCTAATGCCTTCGCTGTACCTCTCCGCTATACCTCCATTTCATGAAGATCTTTTCTTCCAGTCCAGCTCTGATACCAGATGTAGGGAAGAAGATTGCTGGAAGCAAGGCAACACAGCATGGTGGGGGAGAAGGGTTTAGGCCAGTGGTGGGATTCAGGGGGTTCGCCCAAGTTCTATAGAACCGGTTGTTAAATGGCTGGACCCCGCCCACTCGCTTACCTCGGCTGACTTCGGGGTTTTTTTTTTTGGCTCTGGCTATGACGTCATAGAATCAGTTGTTAATTTATTTGAATCCCACCACCAGTGGTTTTCAAACTCTCGAGGAGCGTTCGAGCCACTGTGAGTGCTTACAGGGGAGGGTGGAAGGCAGCAACTCGATCTCCGGGATTGTACCGCTGCCTGGGGCGACTGGGACTGCAATTTACCATTTGCAGCGCTGGGCTTGGGGATGGGCTGGGATGCGGGAAGGCCTGCGGAGGCCTTCACAGGGCCCCCCAACATCGTAATACATTTTAAAAAAGTCATTGCAACCCACTTCTGGGTTGCGATCGCAAAACCGCAAGAGTGGGTTGCGATCAGTGGTGGGATTCAGGGGGTTCGCCCAGGTTCTATAGAACCAGTTGTTAAATGGCTGGGCCCCGCCCATTCGCTTACCTCAGCTGGCTTTGGTGTTGTTGTTTTTTGCTCCAGCTATGACATCATAGAACTAGTTGTTAATTTATTTGAATCCCACCACTGGTTGCGATAGCTTTTTTAATGTATTACAACATTGGGGGAGCTCTGGAGAGGCTTCCACGGGGCTCCCCGCACACACACACTGGAGCCCCAGGCAGCGACACAATCCCAACGATCACATTGCTGCTTTCCACCCTCGCCCGCCCCTTGAAAGTCCAAAGGCAGAGGCCTTCACTTTCTTTTCTGGAGGAGAATATCTGCCGTACAAATGGTTATACGGTACTGCCAAAAAAATTCTGTTTCAACATATTCCTGATCTTGTAACTGATTATCAAGTGAAAGAGCGGCAGAGTTTTTAATAAATTTATCTGGCAAGATAAAAAAAATCCAGAATTAAATTTAATACTATCATTAAGCCAAGGGCAGATGGGGGATTAGCCTTTCCAAATATTTAATTATATTGAGATACCAGCTGTCTAAATTGGATCACCAACTGGTATCATTTTGAAGACAATGAATGATATGGTTAGATGACAGCAGTTCAGTTCAAACTTTTCAGCCTCCAACACTCCTAAAAGGAGTCTCAGGGAGCCCCGTTGACACATGCATGGAGACTTGGGAAGCCCCAGAGTGGTGGCAAATGCACAGAGTGGCGCAGCGCTAAGCTTAATGCCAAATACCACTGAAAAGTAGGAATAGGAGGGGAATAGGAAACAAAGGGGAGGCAGGGGAGGATGGATGAGCAAATTGGGCAGGAGGCAGGTGGTGGCCACGGAGAGCACAATCCTAAACTGGAGTTAGGCTGGCATAAACTAAGCCAGCAAAGTTTGGAGAGCACAAGAGACACCGTAAAGTATGTTTGGACCACTCTCGGAGCCAGGGAGGATGGCTGTGTGCTGGTCTCTCTGACTCCGACAGTGGTCCAAACATACCAGTAGTTTACGGTGTCCCTTGTGCTTCAAAGGGTGTCCCCCTTCCAGCTTTGCTGGCTTAGTTTATGCCAGCCTAACTCAGTTTAGGATTGCACCCTGAGTGTACTTGGGGAGCTCCTGAAGGGGACTCAGGGAGCTCCAGGACTCCTAGGAGCACACTTTGAGAAATGCTGAATTAGAGAAAGTCCTTACTAAGATTTTGTTTGAAAGATCTGCTCTGGACATCACTAAACTTAGGATTTCACTGGGTTAAAAAAATAATCCCTATTGACAGTAGTGTTCAATAGGGGGGGAGCTAAGTTCTTAGCAAAATGCTAAGTTTTGCAGGAGCCCTCCCCCTTACCTTCAGAGCCATTCATAGCTCAGAGAGCAAAGTCTCTGAGCCAGCTGTCCAAGCTGTGAATGGCTCTGGAGGCAAGAGGGGAGGGGCTGCAGTATACAGAAGCTCAGGCTTCTGCACAACTTAGTGTTTTGTCCCCCCTTGTAGGAGTGCCACTGCCTATTGAACCTTGGTTGTTAATTCAGTATAAATACAGAAGCTATCTTCTGCCCAGGAAATTCTCTTATACTTCAGTTCCGATGGATTGTGGGTCTTAACAAAAAATGGTCACTGCTCTTCCTGTTTTCTTTTAAAGGGACTGCGTGAGGTAGGCACGAGGGCATGAAGGAAATTGCCACTGCTCTCACCGTTTTTTCAGGCACGGGCAACAGTGGTCTGCTTCTCTACCTGCTCATCTCATACCTTTCTCAGACATTTCCTTTAAAGGGACTTTGTGAGGGAAGGAGCAATGTGAGTGGGAAGGGAAGTGGGTGATCGATCACTCATTAAAGATGAGTTACTTACAGGCCCAGCCCTATCCAACTTTCCAGCACTGATGCAGCTATGCCAATGGGGCACGCACTGCATCTTACAGTAGGATTGTCACGGAGTCCTGCTCCAAGGTAAGGGCATGTTTGTTCTCTTACCTCAGAGCTGCATTGCCTCTAGAACATTGGACAGAACGTTGGCTATAGCTTGGTCTGCAGTGGGCTGGAGGGTGGCAGTGGCTGGCTGGAGGTGAAGGGTGCCCCAAATCTGTGGCTTCCCAGGCCACCTGCTAACCAGAGGTGGAGGGAGGGTGTAGCGGGAGGAGGTGACACACGCAGTGGGCGCTGGCAGTGGTGAGACGCCACTGCACGGAACAACCCGCACATTTTTGGCCCTCATATCCCTTTTTAATGCACCCTTGTGCTCATATCCCTTTTTAATGGAGTGATTCTGGGCGCAGGGAGGTGTGGGCACGGTGACATCACTTCATACCCGGACGCGCTCGGAGCCAGGTACAGCTCTGCTTCTAACACAAGCTGCATGACTGGGCCGGCCCTGGCCTGGATTTATAAGATTTTGTACGGACTGTGCATATTCTTCATTCTTCTATGTTCCGTTTATGAGGAAAAGAAAAGCTTTTCTTACTCTTTGTGTTACCAAAAAAGAGATTGTGTTGCACGTGCTGCCTAAGTTAAGGGGATGGCGGTAGGGAGGCAAGCCTCCTCCTAATGAGGCCTCGCCCTGTTTCTAATTAGTAACCCTCCCCTGAGATTTTACACAAGAGGAGTCATGACAGAAAGTATGCTGCAAAGCTCTACTACAAAGCAGAGGTGAACAAGAGAAAACCCTACGTGGGGCAGTGCACTTTCAAGACAAAATGTCCGGGATGCAAAAAGAATGGCCACAAATGTCCAATACGGGGACGCATTTGACTGGGACACAGTTGTCCTGTCACTCTCACATTTCAAAGCCACCTACCTGACACCACACCAAGCACCACCTTGCAGCGCCACACTTCAGTGTCGTATCTCACGGTTGCTTCATAGGTCCCTGCATCGTCAGTCAGCAGTGGCTCGATCTGGAGTGAAAAATTCCCGCTGAGGAAGCCATTGTCCCAGACTGTGGCTCGATGCATCATGGTCAGAGCTTGCTTCTTGAGCCCACTGGGTTCTACCTCGAACACCAGCTGGGGCTCCTTGGGGAAGCTGGAAGGAAGGACAAAAGGAAGGCAGAGTTACTGTGGAATGTGTGAGCTGGGAAAGGAGCTAGAGGTAGAAAGAAAGCAGAGAAGGCATAGAAGGAAGGGACTAAGTGGTGAATAAAGGGAAGAGAACGTTGTCATTGTCCGTCCCTCCATGGCTCATTCCAGATTACATAGGAATGAGTTCCCATCTTACCTGCCTCCATGTCGCACCCAGCGAATAGTTAACCCTTTGTACAGCTGCCTGGAGCTGCTCTCCAGCTTTTTAGGACTCAGGTGACAAGGAAGCACAGTCCGGCTGCCCTCTTTCGCCCACATCTTCTGCTGTCCTCCTGTTTCATGGAGACCAATTTTGGCTGCAACAAGAATGTGAACCCAAACAAAAGGAGTGGTTAGAAATAGGATTAGGATGCCCCTGAGCCTAACTTAGGGTGCAATTCTAACCAAGTTTCCAGCACCAGAGTATGAGCAATGCAAGTCCGAGGCAAGGGAACAAACTCCATGACTACAACTCCACTGCAGGATGCAGCACATGTCCCATTGTCACAGCTATGTCAATGTTGAAAGATTGGTTATATTAGGATTGTGCCCTTACTGTACAGGACTGCCATGTGGTAAATATGGCGGGATGGAGTGGGGAGGAAAAGAGGGCTTGGAAAGAGAGTCTGTTGCTTAAGAACAAGTCACGGAGATGGAGGGGAACCTTGAATAGGGCAGCAAGGACTCAGATGACAGCTGCAGCAAGCCTGCCAATAATTCCCGCCCTCCTGTCAAGAAACCATCACCCCTGCTCCTTACCATTGGTTAACTGCAGGCTGAGGGCAGTGATCCAGACAAGGAACAGTGCAATCATCATGGAATCAGTGAAACAGATGACTCTGCCCTGAGTTCATCATTCCCTCGACAGACAGCGTGAGAAACCTTCCAGTGGGGAGGATGAGGAACGGACAGACGGTACAAGAGGCTCAGATAAAGGAAAACAAAGGGGGAGCTCTGATCAAAGACCTTCCTTGGCCATCCTTATATTGCAGGTGGGCTGTTGGTTTCCTGACAGTGCTGAGATGAGAGACGTCAGAGCCGAGAAATCAACGCGCTCCTCCGCCCCCCACAACTGACACATGGCAGTACAAAGGGTGCAGCGAGTTCTAGAAAGCATCTTGCAATGGAAACTACTTTTTTTTTTTGTTTCGTTCTGTCCACTCATTTAAGCTGTTGTTTTTCTTCATGGTTTTTCTTGCAATGGAAAAAATACACAGAACTAGTTTCTCAGGAAGTACCCCTCATGTTTTTCTTTGATCTTTTACCTTTTATGGCATGATTGAATTTGTCTCTGTCGTGTCAAATCACCTTGATGATGATGATGATGATGCTTTAAGTCACTCCACCTGTTTCACTCTAGCTGCAGTCAGGACTTCGCAAGCACGTGTGTTTTGACAGTATGAGGTCACCACTGCGAGTCAGAACAATCCTGTGCATTCATACTTAGTTCCATTGTGTTCACTGGGGTTCTAAGAAAGTGGGAGTCCTGTAGGATTGCAGCCTGCCTGTGCAAGATCAGTTGTGCTTTTTTGAAAGCTCGCTTCAATGGCAGTGCATGAGATAGCAACATACATTTTGCAGCATGGAACACACAATGCCTCGTTGCTTCTTTCCTTTTGCAGTTGCTGCAGAAATGCAGTCATTTTGACCATGCCTTCATTACAATGTCGTAGTACTGCCTGGGACCAAACAAAGGTTCTGGATTGTCCTTGACCGAAAAGAGACACATTGAGCATTCCACATACTAGTGCTTAAGGGTCCAAGACAGACAGAGCTTGCAAGGGTGGGGAAAAGAAGACTGTCATCTTTCTCTCCCGTTCTGTGTCATCTCCACCAATGGAATTCCTAATGTCGCTTGTAGTAGAGTCATAAAATGTTATAGTAGGAAGCAGTGGCAGCCCTACCATTACTGTTGGGGGGGGGCAAATGCTCCCAGTGCCACACTGGTGGAGGGGGGACACTGACAAGGCAGCTCACCTCTCATGGAGTTGAGCTGCAGGAGCTGAGTTTGGCCCTCCTGCCCACCTTTGTGTTAGACTGGCTCAAAAAATGAAGCCTGGGGTGGCCGAGGCAGTTCAGGGGGTGGGGAGCCGGCACAGGGGGGAGGCCTCCTTGGACCTTCCCTTGGGGTGGAGCCTCAGCTTGGCCCATGACTGGTTGGAAGGTGCTGTGGAGATCTCCCAACCCAACCCCCTGCTCAGTGCTACAACATCCCTGATAGTGGTCATTCAGTCTCTGCTTGCAAGAGTCCACAACTGCACAAGGCAGACTTCTGGTAACGGACAAGTCTAATCATGAGAAAATTCTTCCTCAAGTCTAGCCTAAATCCTCTTTCCTGTAGTTTCAACTCACTGGTTCTAGTCCTGCCCTCAGGAACCACAGAAAGCACAGCTTCTTCAGTATGAGAGCCCTTCAGACAGACGAAGATGGTTGTCATATATCACCTTAGTTTTGACTCTTCCTTGCCCTCTCCCTTAAGCTGTCTTAAGATGCAGTCAGTTTTATTAAATGGACCCTCACAGAACCCAGTTTCCAGACTATTTACAATCTTCGTTTTCCACCTCCGAACCAACTTTCAGCATGTCAATGTTGTCCTTAAAATATGGTGCCCAGAACTGCACACAATATTCCAAATGAGATTTTTCTTTTTGTATCTATGTGCAGGACTTTACGTTTCTCCCTGTTGAACATCATCATTTTGGTATGGACCCCATGATTGAGCCTGTCAAGGTTGTTCTGAAGAAAAAACAAAAAGAGTGCTTGCACTGGTGCTTGATGTTCTCCTAAATCATTTGCCAGGAAAGTGTTTGTGCCCATGCATTATGCTTTTGTGGCCCAAATCCTAACCAACTTTTCAGCACTGACGTAGCTGTGCCAATGGGGTATGGGCTGTATCCTGCAGTTGAGGGGGGGCCGTCACGGAGGCCTCCTCAAGGTAAAGGAATGTTTGTTCCCTTCCCTTGGACCAGCATTGCTCTTACCCCAGGGCTGGAAAGTTGGTTAGGATTGCGCCCTGTGTTCATTTTGTATACCTCCTAACCAAATTCTGAGCAGGAGTCAGGATTGAGAACCTGGAAACAAAGTGCGAGGAAATCGAAGTTCATTCTCAAGAGGAGGAAGTTGAGAGGTTGGTTGAGAGGTTTCTATGCTGAGTAAGCTGCTGTGAATTGATGGCTCCATCCGCAGGCTCTGTTTTACTCAGCATCTGGCTCTATCTTTAGAATCAACATCTCTGATGCTTCTCTGTTTCAACCCATCGCAAATGCTGACTCTACTAAGTGGCTTCTTGTTTACCATTGGAACAAACCCTGGCCACCACAAAGATGGCTGAAGGACTGGAAGGCCAAAGGAAGCTGCTGTGTGAAGAACTTGCTGTGGAATCAGGAGCAAGTGCCCTTGGCCATACCCTTTCACGAGCAATATATGGCTATAATTAGGAGGCCCCCATACTGGCTGAGTTATCCCTAGCCTGCACTGTCCTAGGAACAGGGATGGGCAGAAAACATTCGTTCCTTTACATCATGTCAAGCCCTGGCAGTCTCTGTGGGTCTACTTAGATCTGGACTAGGATTGCTGATGCAGAGCCAAGTAGCCCTGCGTAGGGCTTTAGATCCGCGACAGGGATAGAATCTGGTGGCAGCCTCTGCCGTAATCCTGCCACCTTCTGGATCCTGAACCTACCTCTCCCCCACCCTCCCCCCATCCAGACTTGCCCTCTCTCCACCTTCCCTCTGCCCTGGAACATTCTAGTGCCACTTGGCAGCATACTTATCGCCAACGGCTCGCAGGGCTCCTCCGACCAGCACAGAGGCACCGTGCCTGCCCACACTGGCCTCCGCACTCTGCACCTCCCTCCGTTTGGCTGCCATGAAGTGCCTTACAGCACTTTTGGGATGGTGTCTCCTGCGTGGAGCCCAGGGGACCAGTGCTGGGGCTGGATAGGCCATTAGAGATTTTAAAAAGTCTTTTAGACTACGTTAAGTTTGTATGGCAGAATGCGAAGTAACCAAAATGTATGCTTAAAAAGTGCATGAGAATTAATGGACCATTATTTACAGGAAACACAGAATCCTTAAAAAAAAAAAAAGACGTTATACATATTTACATATTTGCCTTGTTAACTTTTTCAGAAATTTTTTTACAATGTTCTATAATTAATATATTGTGTAATTCAAGCAAAGAAAAAAATTCAAAATATAAATAGTATCAACAAACACCACTAACTTTTTAAGAATGCAGAAGAAAATTAAAGTTGTTGCTGTTCTCTATAAAACCTGCAATGTGGTTTAAGGCGTCCATTGCAATGTGTTGCTGTGTGTTTTTGACAAGAGTAAAGTAGTCTTTATCTTATTTAAAAGGTGGTGAGCCCTTAGGCATGTGGCCCAATTGGGGGCAGCTGGCTCGGTTGGCTTAAAGCTGGCCCTGCCCATATATAATAATAATAATAATAATAATAATAATAATAATAATAATAATAATAATAATAATA